>JAQHUG010000066.1:1254215-1287901 GCA_028555095.1 Dicrostonyx torquatus
AAAAAAAAAAAAAAAAAACAAAACCACGACCAGAGAAGAACCTCATCATAAGACAACAGTAAACACTGTAAGGGGAAATCATCAACTCACTTACAAAGGCACTCACTGTCAGGTGTACAAGCATGGGAAAACAGTCCACACCTTGCCGACCAACAGTCATACCCAGCAACGCTATCTTCCTAAACCTGCAGAATGTCTATTCTGTAAGAAACAAAGGGAAAGAGTTGCTGGGTGGAAGGGGAATCGTGTGCAGTGCTGGCAGCAACAGAAGCTGCCCAGGAATGAAAGATGGTATATACGTATCTGGAGGAAGTGGCACCAATGCCAAGCCATGCACACTCCCACAGTCACTACAGCACTGTACAAGAGCCAAGGACAGAATTCATGTAAGGTTTTCCTAATATGTGAGTGGCTAGATAAATTACAGTGCATATATAAAACAGTATATCCAGCTACAGAAGGATGGGAACCCTGCCATCTGAGAAATGGGTGAACTCTAAGGACACGCTGAGTGAAGTAAGCCAGATACAGAAAGACAAATACTGTATGGTCACTATCAGAAGTAGAGTGTGGAATACTGGGGGTGGGGGAATGGGTTAGGGATCTGTTGGTCAAGAGACATAACATTTCAGTTGACAATCTGGACATGATCTCATCACTTGGGGGGCCAGCCCGAGTTACCATAAGACCGTGTTTCAAAACATCAGAACTAAACCCAATCAATTTTTAGCATTTATTTATTTGTTCATTTGAGACAGGGTTTCATTATGTAGCCCTGCTCTCTAGGAACTTGCTATGTACACCAGGGCTGCAATTAAAGGCATTCCCCACCATACCCTGTTGAAATCAAACAAACTTTAGTTCCTTCTAGGAGCCACCAGAGCCAAGGTTGAAGGGAGAAAGGGCCCTGAGCCAAGGTGCTCACTAGGTTCATTTTTGTACAGGGAGATTCAGGTAGCTGCTTTAAATTAGGCAACACTAATTTCAGGAAGTCATACCGTGAAGAGGTAGCCCCTTGATATTCCCAGGCAAATGTGTGAATGCCATTAAAAGGGTGGGAGTGGCGTCTCAACGTGGTCGACTAACTCCACGTAAAACCTAAGAGGGCTTGAAAAGGAATTCTAGACACACAGAAAAAAAAAAAACAGAGTTTAACATAGCTTTTTGCTGTTTGCTGGCAGCATGCTGAAGAGAGATTTTCCTGATTCAGCTGTAGCGAGAAAAAAAAGCTGTACAGTTTTAAAACACAGGCTTTCTGGGCTATGCTCCTAGTGCGACCTCTGTCTCTTGCGGGAGACAGAGAATTTGGATGAGATTTTGTGAGTAAAGGGCTATGGTTTGCTTGAAGGCAATGTGGACTGCTGTGTGCCTGGAACTGTGTGTGGCTCAGGGGCACCAAATGGCTCTGGGGCAGGAGCGGTCCTCCATGCTGAACTGTGCTGATCTCAGACAGGAACTATTGTAATTATCATAATAACAGCGCAGTTAAAGTTTAGACTGGGCAGGAAACAGATGGTACCATATTACCCCTACATGGCACAACTTAAGATTTTAAGAAATGCTTAGCATTTTAAGAAGTGCTCCTAGATAGTAAAGAATTACAGATTCACTATAGGACAGATTCAGACATAAAAGACCTCTAAATGGGTCACACTGTTGAATAAAGGTATCTAGTAGGCTTAAAAGAGAAAAGAAATAAAGAGTATATAGTCATAAAATACAGTTAATGCTTTTAAAAAAGGGTAAAATCTTTAAAGAGACAGAGTAAAGTCATAAAGAAAAATAAGCCACATAAAAATGGAAAATTCACAGAGAGTCTGGATTATTTGTATTATTTTGTTTTCTTTAATTTTTTTTGACTATGAAAGAGCTAAATACAGAGAGACATTTCATTGTGTGGTCTGCTAAGCTAAACCAGAATATATGTTCTAAAGGTATCATGACTTCAGAATTTGGGTCTAAGGATATGATGCTTTGGAAAAGAGGTTTTCTTTTGTTTTCACAGAGGATGAGACCCTGTGGATTCCTTTTAGACCAATATGGTATGATAGACCATGCCCTCCTGAAAGGTTGCTGTGAATACCTTCAAAAAATTACTTCACTCAACTGGTGACTGAGATGAACCTAACACATAGGATACACCATAAAAGACCTGATTAACAGTGCCCCCAACAGCATGAAGAAGTTTGGGAAGAAATAACCACGTCCATATTCCCAAATATTATTTATAAATGTTCTTTTACATTTAGAGGGGGATATGATATAGATATGAATAATTTATATTGGTATAAATTTTACTTTGTTGATATAAATTTAAGGTCAATTTTGTTATATGTATATGTATTTCTGATCTTGATTAATGTTGTGTGAGAGGGCCTGCTTTTCGTTCCGGCCGCCCAGCTAGCTTACATTTGAAATAATTACACAGAAACTGTATTCATTTAATTACTGCCTGGCCCATTAGTTCTAGCCTCTTATTGGCTAACTCTCACATCTTAAACTAACCCATTTCTATTAATCTGTGTTTACCATGAGATCGTGGCTTACCGGGAAAGATTCAGCATGTCTTACTCTGGCGATTTCATGTCAGGTAGCTCTCCCTGACTCTGCCTTCTCTCTCCCAGAATTCCGTTCTGTCTACTCCCCCATCTAAGGGCTGCCCTATCAAAAGGCCAAGGCAGTCTCTTTATTCAACCAATGAAAGCAACAGAAATACAGAAGGACCTCCTACACCAAGGTATTGTGATTGTGTAGTTCATTTTAAAATGTAATGTATAATTAGGAAATATAGATTGTTAATGGATAATCATCAATAATAGTCAAGCTTGTTATGTTAGATTTTCTAGATATACAGATATATATTTCAGTTAGATAGACATTCTTCATATCTTTCAAAGACTACAGAATATGGCATTTAATGTTTTAATAACTTAGGGCTTTTCATGACAATGAGACACGTCTGCTCCTGGCAGCACCAAGCTACTTTGAGAGAAGATGGGCATGAAGGAGGCTCCTAATGGAGTTGGTTAGCCATCTGGGCAAGAAACTGCTCTTGCTTGGACTGTTGCATAAATTGGATATGAAGAACCCACAGAGAGAACTGCTGAACTTGCCCAAAGGTGAGATGGTCCTTCAGGGTTCCTGCTTCATAAAAGAGTCTGCAAAACATTCTACAGGACACAGAAGAAAGTGACTGAACTGTCTTTAAAATTTCCTGCTTCATGGAAATGTCTTCTGGATAATATGGGCCTGCAGGCTGAAGATGGATACCCCAACAGTACAAAAGAACTTTGAGTGACTGTCCAGGCAGTGAGATGTCTCTGTCATTTCTAGAGTTTTGGAAGTTGCTTACTTCTTGTTTACTTAGGTAATATATCCTTCTGGAGTCTTTGATGGAGTTGAAGAATGGATAGTTATAGTTTTCCTTAGTTATGATAAAAGATAAAATAGATATAAATATTGTAATTGTAATTCTTGCTTGATAACTGTTTTGTTATATGTAATTTTACTATGTTAAAGTGAAAGCCTTTCTTTTTTGTTTAAACAGAAAAGGGGAAATGGTGTAGGAGGTCCTTCTGTATTTGTATTGCTTTAATTGGTTGAATAAAGAAACTGCCAGGCGGTGGTGGCGCACGCCTTTAATCCCAGCACTCGGGAGGCAGAGGCAGGCGGATCTCTGTGAGTTCGAGACCAGCCTGGGCTCCAAAGCTACAGAGAAACCCTGTCTCGAAAAACCAAAAAAAAAAAAAAAAAAAGAAAAAAAGAAAAAAAAGAAACTGCCTTGGCCTAGTTGATAAGGTGGACACTCAGGTAGGCAGGGAGGACAGAACTGAATGCTGGGAGAAAGAAGGCAGGCAGAGAGAGCCGACATGAAGTCACCATGTCAGAGACACTGAATCTTTCCCGGTAAGCCACGACCTCATGGTGATACACAGATTAACCGAAATGGGTTAGATCAGGATGTGAGAGTTGGCCATGAAGAGGCTAGATATAATGGGCCAGGCAGTAATTAAATTAATACAATTTCTGTGTGGTTATTTCGGGGGTTAAGCCAGCTGTGTGGCGGGATGCAGCCCGCTCCTCCTACTACAAAAGGGAACGGCAGGAAAGAGCGTGATCTGTCCGGCAGGACAAAGTCTCTAGGTTTCTGTCTCTGGTCATCAGCTGTTAGGGTGTGGTACACAGACAATACTGGAAACCTGTCTAAAGTAACAGCTTTTGGCATAAAAAATTAAACTATTTAAAAATGGACGCTGAGGCGGTATAAAATTATAAACACTGTACATGGTGACTACAGTTAGCACTGTAATGTATGCTTAAAAATTCCTGTGTAGATCTCAGGCTTGTGCTAGATGAAGGGCAAATGGCACTTCTCTGAACAACTGCTTATGAGTCTATAAATTTTTCCAAACAAAGTTAACGAAATGAAGACAGGTAAAAATGGCTAGGCATGGTAGCACATACCTACAGTCCTAGCTACGAAAGAGGATGAAATGACAGGTAATTTGAACCCAAGAGTTTGAGGTTTGAGGTCAGGTCTAGTTACATAACATACACACACACACACATACACACACAACAACAACAACAACAACAACAACAACAACAACAACAACAAAATGACTGAAGTTTTCTTCAAATGTGAAAAGAATTCCACAATGGAGGTTAAAAGCATTAAAATGAAAATGTATACCACAAACAATAATTTCGTGACACTGGACTGAATACACTGATTAGAAACAAATTAAACTTGAGGGTGAGAACCATTGCCAGTGATACAGCAGTGAGTCTGAAATGACAGAGGGCTTAACTCCATAGACAAAGAGAGCTTGAAAACTTGCAAAGCCTCAGCTGGGTGTGGTGAGCACTAATGAGAAAGGGGCAGGGAGATCAGAGCAAGATCCAGGTTAGAGACCTACAGAGCTAGTTCTAGGCCAGGTCGGGCTTAGTGTTAGAGTGAGACCCTGTATCGAAACAAAACAAACCCAAAAGACAAAACAGCAAAACAAAAACACCAACAAAAACCCCCTCTCAAACAAACAAAACAGAAACTCCCCTTAAAACAATTTCAAACAAACAAACAAAAAATAAAACCTGACAAAAAGAGAGGAACAGGTAAGCAGATAACTGTAATTTAAGGAATCAAACAGCTTTCAATACTGATTAAAAAGCAATCAGCAAACTGGGGTAGAGGATGGACTGGGCTGAAGAGGTCCACGTAACCTAAAGTGGTCTCATCAGGACAGATCTGCTTGGCCTCTGTCACTAGAACCAGAATTTCTTAAGTTCTTTTAAATTCTGTGCATGTGTGACCGCAAGCTGTCCACAGACTTCACAGGACTTCAGCTCATCGGGAGCTGCAGTCACAGGAGATGGCGAGCCACCTGATATGGGTGCCGGGAGATGAACTGGGGTCCTCTGTAATTAACTAATGAACCATCTTTCTAGTCCCCTAAATAGAAATTCTAAAAATAAGCAATATAATCATCCAAATCACATACTAACTGTACAGTTGAACACAAGCTGAGCGGTGGCTAAGATAATGTGTATTGCAATGGAAATAAGAACAGATGGAAATGCTGGAAGACTGAGACATGAAAGCATTTTCCAAAATTGATAAAAGGTATCATAAGAACCATGAAGCTACAGTGATGTGGGAGTGTTCTCCTGTATTTTGTGTTACTCTTATTGGTTGAATAAAGAACTGCCTGGCTTATAAGATAGGTCAGCCCTTAGGTGGGCGGAGTAGACAGAACGAAAGTTTTGAGGAGAAGGAAAGTGAGCCAGTCGCCATGAGGCCCCTGTAGCAGAAGGAAGTTCCGTCCGGTAAGTCACCCACCTCGTGGTGACATACAGACTTTTATAATGGGTTAGTTTATGAGGTGAGGGCTAGCCGGGAAAAGGCTAGTGATAATAAGCCAGGCAGAGTTTAAATGAATACCGTCCTCACGTGGTTATTTTGGGTGCAGGCAACCAGTGGCTGAGCGGGCCAGCAGCTGGGGGCTTGGGAGTCAGGCGGCTGGGGAACACAACACGCACCTCTCCCCCAATTACAACAGTTTGGCGCCCAACGTGGGGCTCGGGAGGCTGGGGGGCCCGGAGTGTGAGCCGCAGGGCGGAGGGCGGGGGGCGTGAGCGCAGCGGGTGGCGGAACAAGTGCAGGCAGTGGGGGTAGTGGGGCAGGTGCACGAGAGAAGCCGCAGCGGACAGGTCAAGCGCAGCTGAGCAAAGCCGGATCCGGGCGGGGCAGGCCACAGAAACTGGCGAAAAAGTAACGGGGTGGGCAGAGCGAAACCCGATCACTTGGTTCAGTGGAGCGGAGGCAGGCTCGGGGTGAAGCAGGAAATTAAACAGAGCCCCACCCTGGGGAGAAATATAGCCCCACCCGGCTGGGGGGGTCTTAAAAGGCCCCAAGTTGCGGGCACCAAGTGTGGAAGTTTTATTTAAGACACACAAGTTTAATAGGGGCCAAAATACACACAGATTACTATACCAGAAAGAGCTCCTCCGAAGAAGCAGGCAGGTCGGTGATCCACGCAGAGAGAGCGCTTTCCACGTGGGCCTATCATTTTATACCTCTTGGGACCTGGTGGTCCAGCCCCATTAATTAATTAACAACTAATTAGGGGGGCGGAATAATTAGCTAATGGCGTGGCGTGGCTATAAGCCGAAATGGCCAAGACCACTCCCCTTCACTACAGAATAACATCCTAGATTTGGACACCTTGCTAACAGAGTACTGTAAATCAGTAAAGATAGAGAAACAGATCATAGGCTCCTGGATTCAGATTTCAGCAGCCAGGTGACCCTGAAGTGAGTGCAGAGACAGAACTGTCAGTGGAGGCATTCACAAGCAGAGTGCACTACCAACAATGACAGGGAGGTTCTCAGAAAACCAGATCCCCAGAGTCCACGAATGTTCTAAAAGACACAGGGCAGTAGTGGGTGAGATGCAAGCAGGTAAGAGTGAGTGAGCTAATAAGCAAAGGAAACTTGGAATAGTTACCACACAAACAAAACATTCACCATCCCAAGAGCTAAACAAGACACTGAAATATTCAAGATAGGGAGGTTGCTGCAGGTAACACTATATAATTCCTTATCAAAAAGAGGGTAGAAATATTAATTTAGGTTTGCTTGATTATGCATGAGAAATCTGAAAATAATAAGGTTGCTTATTAAGAAAATAAGCAAAATATTTATGTCTTCTAAGCTATACACGCATAACAATTACAAATGTCAAGATTGGGCCCTCTGGGAGATGGAGTGGGAAGAGGGAAATGCATGTGCAGGTCAGTAGGTAACTTGTAGGAGTTGGATTCTAGTGTGTTGGCAGCAAGTTCCCTGCTGAGCCATCTCACTAGACCGGTACTATCTTTTAAAGTAGGGGTCTGTGAATGGTCGTGCTCATTGCTCCATATATGTAATCATGTCCAAACTAATTTAGAAAGAAAAGAATGCAACATCATTGGTGTTTTTCTTTTCTTTTTTTTTAATCCTCAAACTTTCCTATACCAGTAGTGTTTTTCAGGGAGGCTCTAAGTTTATCTCCCATCCTCCAGTAGGGAATGTTGTCTTCTTTCAGTGGTTACCACTGGAGGTGTGTGTGTGTGTGGGGGGGCAGGTGCTGCTGGCATCTAGTCAGGGAGGCTGCCCAGTCTTACTTACAATACACACAGTGGTCTCCTCAATGCCAAAGATCACTGGACCTACAGGCACAGTAATGAGCTTGAGAAACTGTTCTTCAGTGCAAGAAAGTAAGCTTCTCAAAAACTAGATTTTCTTTTTTTCCGCATTAAGAAGATACGGAACAGAACTGTTATTACTTGGCAACTTGTTCACAATATTTCTTGTGTACATAAGCTTCTTCAGGAAATAAAATGTTTGACCAAAGCCACTGGGAAAACACTACAGTACCCAGGAAGCATGGTTTAAAACATTAAAGATTACCCTTTACATCAGCATAGCAGTGCACACCTATAACCCCAGCTAGTGCTAAGCACCTGCCTAGCAAGTGTAAGGACCCACACCTGACTCTTGGCATGGCACTAAACAACAATTGTGCTATTCTGCTAAGTAGCAGATACGTAGCCCAAATTGCTGAGTTGCTTCTGGTTGGAATCTCTTGTGAGGTGAAGCCCCACGGACAGGCAGCAACTTCCAGTCTCCCTCTCTTCAGGGAAAGGACAAAAGAGCAGGTGAGAGAGCTCTTAGCACTTCCTGTCTTGAAAATCTGCTTTGGTTTCTTTTTCTTTCACTACCCAAAAGCCACACAAATCCGGCTCTGTGAAGAACAGAGCTTGTGCTTTCTGGCTGCAGCACACTGGTGTTCCACAGTGGATTAAAATCTGCAGCTGTTATTGCGATGTCCTGATTCAGTTCCCACCTTACACACCTGAATGTCCAAGAAATCAGAGCTCTTGAATTTCAGTTTACGTAAACCTTCAATTAAAACACCTAATCAGGGAGCAATGAGTGGTTAGCTATTTCCAAGGATGGAGAGGTGAGGATGGAGCTTAAAATAACATTCGTTGGCACACTCTTTAAAGTGTGGCTTTTGGTAAAGCTAATTTCTCTAAACGGTCTCAGTCTACTGCTGACAGGCCCAATGTTAGTTCCTTCCTTTTCATGACTGGCCTGTTCTTCAGAGCCTGATGTGTGGCTTTTGAGTAGTGAAAGAAAAAGAAACCAAAGCAGATTTTCAAGACAGGAAGTGCTAAAAAAAGAGAGAAAGGATTTAGCAGAAGTGCATTCTTTTAAAAAAGTAAGAGTGCACTCAGGAGGCATCTTCTAGCTCTGTGCAATACAAACTGAAGTACTTCTGGAACACAGCCACTGCGGGGTGTAACTTCAGCACAGTGGAGATCAGGTCTCTAAAACACAACAGTAAAGCCACATCAACAACCCTGGTGTGCTGGTTTTATGTCAACTTGACACAAGCTGGAGTCATCTGAAAGGAGGAACCTTAATTGAGGAAATGTCTCCATAAGATCCAGCTGTAGGGTATTTTCTTAACTAGTGTTTGATGGGTGAGGACCCAATCCACTGTGGATGGCACTGGGCTGGTGATTCTGGGCTCTGTAAGAAAATTGGTGGTTTGAATAAGAATGGGCCCCATAGACTCTTGAGTTTGAATGCTTGGGCCATAGGAAGTGTCATTTTAGGAGGTGTGACCTTGTTGGAGGAAGTGTGTCACTGTGGGTCAGCCTTTGAGGTCTCATATGCTCAAGCTATGCCCAGTGTGAGACAGTTCACTTCCTGTTGCCTTCGGATCAAGATATAGAATTCTCAGCTCCTTCTCCAGTGCCATGTCTGCCTGCATGCTATGTTTCTTGCCATGACAATAACGGACTAAACCTCTGAAACTGTAAGCCAGACTCAAATAAATGTTTTCGTTTATAAGGATTGTCATGGTCATAGTGTCTCTTCACAGCAATAGAAACCCTAAGGTACTGTTGAGCAAGCCATGAAGAACAAACCAGTAAGCAGCACTCCTCCATGGCCTCTGCATCAGCTTCTGCCTCCAGGTTCCTGCCTTACTTGAGTTCTTGTTCTGACCTCCTTTTAATGATGGACTATAAAGTGAAAGTGTAATAAGTCCCATCCTTCCCAAGTGGCTTTTGGTCATGGCGTTTCATCATGCAACAGAAAGCATAACCAGGACACGTGGCTATTGACTGTCATCTAGAAATTGAAAATGTCAGGGTGGGCACCGAGGGTATAGATCAGTATTTCATGGTTCCATCCTGGGTTCCACTGCCAGCACATCAGAGGGGTGGAGTGAAGCTAACAGATGGTTGTGAGCCATGTGTGTCTTGAGTCCTCTGGAAGAGCAACAACTGCTCTTAACTACTGAGCCATCTCTCCTGCACCCCCTTCTTTTAAGGATTTTTATTTTGCGTGCTTGCATGTGTGTGCACCACATATGTGCCTGCAGAGGCCAGAAGAGGGTGTCAGATTTCCTGGAACTGGAGTTACAGGTAGTTGTGAGTTGCCATCTGGGTGTTAGAAACTGAACCCAGGTCTTCAACAAGAGTAGCAAGTGTTTTTAACCATTGGGCAATCTCTCTAGACTTTGCCTTCCATTTTTAGTTTTACATTGGTTATCTATGACTGCATAAAAAAATCATTTCCAAATTTAGTAGCTGTTTTAAACTGCAAACACCTTTGTTTTTTTTGAATCAGTGTCCTGGGCGACTCTCACATACCTGTAAGTAAGGTATTGGCTGCAGCCACTCCATGGTTCCAGATGCTGCTGCTCCTCCTCTTGAAACAGGATCTCATTATGCAGCTTTGGCTGGCTTGGAACTTGATGTATACACTTGATACACAAACCAGGGTGCCTGCCTCTGCCTCCCTGAGTGCTGGGACCAAGCCAGGACACAGACTCCATTCTTTAAAGGATGTGGCAGTGCGGGTCTTAGTTCCACTTCAGCTGCTGGACAGAAATTTCCATTTATCACACAGGCCTCTCTCTCTCAATATTGCAATTGGTTTCCTCGGGCAGGAAGCCCAAAAGTAAGACTGCACAAAGCAGCTAGAGGTTGGTCTGTCATCTTATCTCTGAAAGGACATCTGTGTCTAAGTCCCACTGAAGGACGGAGAACTACAGAAGAGCCGAACAGGTTGCCACTATCTTAAAGACCGTCTTTAAGATGCCAGTGTTTTTTGTACATTAAAAGCTAGTGTCTAAGCCGGGCGGTGGTGGCGCACGCCTTTAATCCCAGCACTCAGGAGGCAGAGGCAGGTGGATCTCTGTGAGTTCGAGACCAGCCTGGTCTACAAGAGCTAGTTCCAGGACAGGCTCCAAAGCCACAGAGAAACCCTGTCTCGAAAAACCAAAAAAAAAAAAAAAAAAAGTTAGTGTCTAAGGAATTCCTTAACTGAATTTAAAAGGCTTTGGTTTTAAAGCTGAGCCAGTTGACTATCTTATGAGGTGTGCATAACAGAGTGCCAACTCCAGGGGCCAAGAAGAACGTCCATGTTCTTCTTTTTCAAAAATTGAGAACAGTTCTCTGAAATGCCACTTAAAACAATGCCACATGCTACTGATGAATAGAAGATATGAAAAGAAAGCATGGTTCAATACCTATTTTTCTGATGAAAATTCCTTCTAGCAACAGTATCCAGTCTCAAAAATGAAAAAAAGACATGTTTCAATAATATACTTGCTGGCTGAGAAGACCGATAGCACTGAATGCTGTAGACAGAGGATGACAAAGATTGAAAGATGAGAGCACTTTCCAAAGAAACCTGCTTCTTGATTCCAAATAATGCAGGAAGTACAACTTCTCTGTAACTACTAGTGGAGAAAAACCTTTAGCTCCTTCTGTTCCTTCTTTCTTTGCTTCTGGGTGTGTCTGGTGACTGTAACAGTTAGGGGAAGAGGGGTGTTGCTTTCCTTGGCCACCCCTCAGCGTATGTATACCTTCCAGAGATCTATCTGTTCATCCTCACTAAGTGATGGCATGGCGGATGCATTCTGCATCTCAAAGGAACAGCAAGGGTTGAGGCTACACCACACCTCAGCTGGTAGAGCATAAAGCCCTGGATTCTACCACTATCAAGACACAAACTGGATCTGGTGGCTAATACCTATAATCCTAGCACTAAGAAGCTAGATACAGGAGCATCTAAAGTTCAAGGTCTTCTTTAGGAACATAATAAGTTAAGAGGGTAGCATGGGAAATACTAAACCCTGCTAGCAACGAATAACAAACATGCAATTTGAAAAGGAGGCTCAGTGACTGGTGAGATGGTTCAGCAGTTAAGAGCACTTGTAATTCCTCCAGAGGACCCAGATTATTCCCAGCACTCATCTGTCTGACTCCAGCCCTAGGGGATTCAATGCCCTTTTCTGGCCTCCACATGCACTGAACACATGTGCTGTATAGACATACATGCAGTCAGAGCACCCAAACATATAAAAATAAAGGTTATCTTTTTAAAAAAAGAGACTCACTTTTATTTTTTATTTATGTCTATCTGTGAAGATATACCACATGTGGGTGCCCTTAGAGGACAAAAGAGGGCGCCAGGTCTCCTGAAGCTGAGTTACAGGTGACTGAATTCAACTTAAGTCCTTTAGAAGAGCAGCAAGACCTCTTACCTGCTCTGCTGAGCCATCTCTCTAGTCTATAATTTTTTTTTAAAGATTCAGAGTCTTTAAAACTTTCTAGTTTTTATTTTATAATATATTTTTACTTTCATTGAGATTTTAATTATATCATCTCCCCCTTTCCTTTCCTCCCTCCAACCTCTCCCATGTATCCCCTCTTGCTCTCATTTAAATACATGGCCCTCTTTTTTTTTTTAATAGTTGTTGTGTGTGTTGTCTATTTCCATAAATCAATCAATCAAATTATGTCTACCTCCTACCTACCTCCCTAAATATATAAATACAACTTATTCAATATGGATAATGTTACTTGATGTTTGCTTTCAGGGCTGACCATGTGCTACAGGATAACCAACCGACTGCTGTGCTCTTCCCTAGGGAAAACTACTCGAGTTCTCAGAATCCCTTAGTTGCCTGTAGTTCTTTGTCTATGGCTGAGGTCTCACGAGCTTCCCCTTCCATGCAAGCATGTCTATGATGTTATCCTTGTCAGGTCATGCTTATGTAGTTATGTTGGTGAGCCTTTAGGATATAGCATTTCTGACATTTCAAGGAGACATAAGTTTCTCAAAACTCCTGGTATCTGGCTCTTACAAGTTTTCCACCCTGCTTCACACAAATCTCTACTGTAGTACAGGAGTTATGCTGTAGATGTCAGTTGGGACTGGCTTCCACAACTCTGTAATTTGATCAGTTGTGGTTTCTGTAATGGCCTCCTTCCATTGCAAAGAGAAATTTTCTTGATGATGGGTAAGAACTATACCTATCTGTGGGTATAGAATAAATATTTAGAGTGTAATTAGGCTTTGTATTGCTTTAGTAAATGGCAGTTATAGGTTCTCCTCCAAGACCCACGACCTTACTAGCCCTGGGTAGTTGGCCAGGTTTCCAGAACCAGGCATGATCTCCCTCTTGCTGAGTGGGCCTTAAATCCAATTAGAGAGTTATTGGTTACAAATTTTATGTAGATAATTGTTTTGTCTGCATGTCTGTCTGTGTACGGCATGCATGCCTGGAACCCACAGAGCCAGAAGAGGAGCGCTATTCCCTGGAACTGGAATTGCAGTGGCTGTGAGCTGCCATTTATGTAGGTACTGGGAATTGAACCCTGGTCCTCTGGAAGAGCAGGAAGTATTCTTTACTGCTAAGACATCTCTTCAGCTCCCCATCCTATAACTTAAATTTTTTTTAAAGTTCATCTTCTCTTAATTTGGAAGTTAAAAAATGGTTCTTAATCATCCAAAGTTACTTTAACAAATAAATCTCAACTATGACTATTTTATCTGGAAAATAATAACAAATAGGAAATGCCTACTCTGTCCTAGGAAGGGCATGTAAATTCTGATGCCCAAAGTGACCTAAATAGTCCACTTTTATACACCTTAGAAATTGAGGCAAGCAAGAAAATCAAAACAGAAGTTTTTATTTGCATTTCAAGGGTTAAATACTTTAAAGTGCCAAATGTGGATTAAGCACATGAGAATTCTTACATGATCTGGAAGTTCATCTCTAATAAAAATCTACTGCTTTAGAAAACAAATTTAGGTAGTACTCACTATACGTGCACCCTCATCCTTAGGTTGGTGGGCTTTTTGAGCCAGTAAACCAATCTCAGAAATATAGTCACAAGTATATTAAAAAGCTTAGTAAAGAATAGCATATTACTAGTAGAGGTATATAAAACAGGTAATTGATGGTGCAGGAAGCTAAAAAGATATTCCAGGTCAGCTTGTTTTCTTATTGTGGTTCAGACTCAAATAATTCTCAAAACTCAAGATACAGTACCCCAATATTTATAATTTCTATAATGTACATTGTTTGTTCTTTTAACTTAAAAAAATTACAAAAGCGAAAGCACAGGCGCTTTCTCTCTGGCATCACCCTGTGTGCTGCTAACAAGCACTGTTTATTAAGAATTCACAGTAATTACATATTTTTCAGGTACCAAGAAAGCCTGATAACAAAAAAGATAGTCTTGCAGTGTTATATAAATTAAAAAGGGAGGGATGGAAACCACAATGTAAACGAGATTACAGCATTGATTTTAGGTAAGAACGACGGACAAGCTTTGCATAGAACGTCTAGGCTGACATTTAGAACTGTGTGACTTTAAATGCTAAGCAGGGAGGGAACGAGAAGCCAACGATGAACACTGGGCTAGGAGTCCAGACATATGGGAAGTCTGTCTTTAGGGTTTAGTCTTCTCATTAACAAAACTAGATGACATCATCTCTTTTGGATCTTTAAAAAGAACAAAACCTAAATAAAGTTCCTTCTGTCCATAATCAGTGTGCCAGATCAGGCATATTTCTTTTAGTATTTTCAATAAAGAAACACGGACATACAGCAGACACCATTTTGCCACAAAGTGTAATCTCTGACTGCTAATTATTCCTAGAACAACAACCAGGCTTTTCTCATCTTCTCTCAGCAGCTGACATGCCCGGGAAATGAGCAAGCACCCTCATTAGGTAGTAATAGAACTACAGAAGCATTCAGGGCATGCTGCGGTTCCTTAATGCTTAGCAATTATACAAAACACAACTAGGATAGTGACAAAGGTTCTATTAAATCAAAGTAAAGGAGCCATTTAGATCTCTGTGATATGAAATGTGAATATCCTTTGGCTTTGGCTAAATATTTATATTGGATATCCGTCCTCTGCAAAAGGAGTAGCACAGTTTATTCCTATGCCTTTGAGATAGTGGTGGAGTAGGTTGTGGTCTGTGGCCACTGGGAGCTGACTGTTGTGCTAACCTTGGGATGGAAGATAGCAATGGTGATATGATATAGCCAGTACTTAGTCCTCTCCAGCCTTGGAGATTTTTACCACCCTTCTGCTTTACATTTTTTGTCAGAAGGCATGTTTAACATTGGGGTAATCTGTAGGATGTAGTAATTTATATAAGATGGGTAAATTTCATGGCTTTCACTTTAGCTTCTGAATATAAGTGTTTTCTACTGTGCAAAGAAACAACTTTCAGGTTTTTTTGTCAGAGAATTTAGAATCAAATGACAGCCCAAGCTTCTGTAGTTGAGTTGCATGAGATCATGCAAATCTAAATTGTTATGTCCAGTGTTTTCTACAAATACCTATGTTTTGTAAGTCTCTTCAAATTCCTTTAAAATAGAATATAGTGTTAAAAATATAGCTACAAGTGATAATGATGAACAAAATCAAGCTATAAGCTCTAAAACCTAAAAATTAAGGATGAGTATAGCAACTATTTTTATGATGGCTATAATTTTACATAGGAAATGTTAATTTTTCTTTCTTGAGGTCACAACTGTAAATTTAAGTATTTACTATGCTGCTGGGACACTGGCTCACCAGTATCACCTAATAAAATGCCTACTTAATAGCTGCTGAAAGAGCACAGTTACTAATCTTTCTCTAGACAGTTCAGTGATTACTATGTTTTGAAATTCCTTTTCCTTTTTTAAGTTCTATTTTTAGAATCAGGAATGTTTACTGACTTAAAAAAAATAAAATCATGCTTATGCTAAGTGTAGGTTTTCCTATCTTCTTGATATAATTTTCTTTTTAAAAATAAAAATATCATACAGAGAACAGAGTTTGGGCAGAAAGTACATCACACTGAAGGTCACAGTTCTCAGCAATCTGAGAGATCAGATTTATGTAGTACTTAAAAGAATTAGTGAAATCTAGTAAAACCTGAAGTGTTCATTTCATTTGAAAATTTAGTTCAATACAGAAAGTGAGAATTTATCTCTTTAAAATGGATTTATATTAATATTAGCTATCATTAAATATATGGATTCTTCCCCATCTTATCCAAAGTATTCCTGCTATAAATAATGTAATTGAAGGATCATGTAACAATGTATACTTTAATATAAGATTTCTGTAGTGATTTGGAGCAATAAATACCACACAGTGAAAAAATTATCACCAACTAAATACAGCAGCAAAGAAAGAAAAAGCTTATATACATGTCACCATGACCAAGGTCTTTATAATAGTTTATGGTACAGTCTCATCACAGTGTATTTCTACACAAAGTCTCTAATATGAACATTCAAAGAAATCTGTCTCGTGTGTCTTAAATATTGGTTTGATAAAGTATGTACAGTATCAAATAATATCAAAAGTCTAAAAAAACCAATGAGTTTTGATATGTTTATAAATTATCGTTGTATATACTTTATAAAACATAAGGTCAAAAGTGCTTTTGAAAAAAAAGTTGAAGTTTCTATTCTTGATGACAATGACTAGAAAAATGCACTGTTCCAAGCAGAAGCGATGTGAAGGCCCACACAGTTTCTCAGAGCACTTCCTTAAACTTTCACTAACCATGGTTACCATGTGCCAAAACCAAACCGAAACCAAGAGAACAAATAAATTTTTTGGAAAGATGATAGGGAGCATAGATCAGATCTGACATGAAGCTTTGCATGAAGCCATATTAAAGGCCTGTCCAGAAGTGAATTCTGGGACCAGTTACTGGGATGAATGTCTGTCACTGAGACCCAACAAGGACAACTTCAGAGGTTGCTACGTTTTTAATCTTTCTCCAATTTCCAGTCAGGATTAACTGGTAATAATACACCCCAGAATTATTACTTCTCTAGTATAATTAAGATAAAACATGATTTCAAGGTGATAAATCATGTCATCTACTACTTCCCACAGAAAATAGGACTAAAGTTAGTTATTAAAGACAACAGTATAGAAATGATTCAGGGAGAAACGAACTATGACTGTGTTTGAAACTGCCACTCATCACAGGACTAGCCATATTCTACACATAAGAGCAAATACATGCCCATGCTGAATATAGTGACACTTTGTCCCCTTATGCAGGAAACCGAAATGGTAAAATCACAGGCAAACAAACACATCAGAGAAGAGAAAGACAAAACGAATAAAAAGAAAAATCTTACTTTTAAATTTACTGTGGGATCAAATTGGTAGGGCTTTGCGAACAAGAATAGTATCCTGATGTCAACACCTCCAGGCTGATGAGCCTGGCTCAACATGACCACTCGCTCCTCAACTGCTATTGATTGAACTGGTGGTATTTTGCAGATAAGATACCAAGCAACGGATGATGACTTTTTCCACTGAATACATTAAGTTCCTTGGTTGGTTTCACATATATAGATTGCCTGAGATAATAAAACATCAGCATTATGATAGATTATGAAGGTCTTTCAAATTCTGACAGAACAAGGTTGGTTGCTGAGACAGAATGGGTGTTGGTGTAGGCTGCATACACGTACTTAATAATTAATGCCTTAAGCTGACAATTAGAAGTCGATGGATATGGATGCTTGCGCAGAATCATCTCGCCCCCTGACATAAATTTCACAGGGGATCTCTTCCATTACTCTGTCCTCTAGAGCTTGTTCAGGGCACTCATGTGCTTGTTTGAAAGTGTAGCTGCTTTTTTTGAAGGTGCTATTAAATGTTTTCATTGGCTGTGGTTGTGCAAAATCATTTCGGAAGGGAAGTTCCATGGAACTGAGGTTGGTCCTGCTTTGTTTGACACTGGATGCTTGAGATCCACAGTGGTGGTCATGAATGCACCGGGAGGCCGTGGAGGAGCGCCGCATCTTTTGGTAGTTGTCAAGTTCTTCTGACAAATCTGCCAGGTCTGCGGAAATCTCTTTCTCTCTTAGTGAAAATAGTTCATAATGAGGAGGATCAAATACTTCCTGGAATCCAGTTTTATTGAATGCACTTTTGCAAGCCATTACCTTTTTCCGGGGCTGTTTCACTTGTACTAAGATAGAAATAATGAGAAGAACCAAGACAATCCCTGATGTAATGCCAATAATTGTTCCATGAGTTTTAGTGATTTGTTCAAATAGTCCAGCTTTCTTCTTCTCTATAAGAAAGAAATGTTGAGGTTTTCACAATTCATTAATGGAATTCCAGCACATATTGACTAGACATTTTTATGTAAAACAGGATATTTGATTCAAATATACCAGAGAAAACTCAACTGAAGAATTGTTTTTGTTTTTTAAACAAATAGAAAATACTATTAACCATGATTTTTCGAGTCAAGTAACAAATCATGATATAGCTAGCTAGGAACAGAAAAACTCAGCTCCTTTAATCAAAAGGTTCATAAGTGCTTACAATCTGTAAATTACATTAATATAGAAAATGTCAAAACAAATATCAAGTTTGGTTCTCTGCTGTAAGGCAGATTTGACAAATGCTGTGTTGATTCATATCTGTGGGATCAGACTAACAATCTAGGTGTACCACCATGGCCTACTGTTTTGGAATGCTAAGTACTTGTATGCCAAGTAGTAAGTGTTGCCTTCAGATTACACCACCTTCCCACAGTAAGATATTTATTCATCCAACTCTCAGGAAGATGAAAGACAGATGTGTTCTATTTCTCCAACTGATGCAACAACCAAGTTACAGGTATCTAATGCCTCTCATCATCATATTTGCACTTCAGAGTGCATATATGTTAGAAACACAAGTAACTTGATGAAGGGAAAAGAACAAAAGAAAAAGCATTCTATAATGCATTGCTTTTACATCACTGTGATAATCTATTAGCTGGTCTTATTCTCGAGGTTGTCCTCTAAACTATCTAACTCCATCATTCAACAATACAGGACAAAAAATATAAAGATACACTTTTGAATAACTTGGCAATACACTCTACAAAGAAATGCTTTAGAAGCCAATTATTCTTCAAGAATGTTATTATATCAGGTCATAACACTTTTAATCTCAGCACTTGGAATACAGAGGCAGGTGGATCTCTGAGTTTGAGGCCAGCTTGGTTATGGAGTGAGTTCTAGGACAGCCAGGGCTACAAAGAGAAACCTATTCTTCAGGAAAAAAATGTGCTAAAGCAACTATGCTAAGCATACCAGTAGAAAAAGACGTTTTAGTTAGTTTCTTATGAAAGGAACCCCTACTCCTCACAGAAATGTTGGCCTTTGCATCAGACTTACCTTTACAGTGGTTCTCATCCCAAGGGTATGCACAGTTCTGAACACCATTACAGACCAAAGAATTGTTGATGCACATGTTGCTATGGCAAAAGAAAGTGCTGCTTGTACAGGGAGCTGTAGGAAGAAAGAAAACTAATGTTGCTAAGAACAGTGACATAAAGACTAAAAACTCATCTTCATTTATTTTGTACTTAAAAATTTAACTTTAGCCTGGTGTGAAGTCACATGTCTTTAATCCCAGCACTCAGGAGGCAGAAGCAGCTAGGTCTCTGTGAGTTCAAGTCCAGCCTGGTCCACAAACAGAGTTTCAGGACAGACAGGATTATGTACAGAAACTCTGCCTCAAAGTAAATAAATAAGGAATTGACTTTACAAGAGTAATTTCTTAGCTTAGAGAACTTTCCATAAACACAATGTAATATGCAACCAGTAAGACCAGGGTCAATATTCTATAATGCTGGCTCATCCAACTTTTTGAATGCTGGGCACCAAGAGGTTATTTTCAGAGTAATGACAATATGAGTACAGTGTATGCCCCATACTTCTCAAAGAATTTTTACATAGGTGAGCAAAATTTTTCAAAACTTTCAAAGACCATGTTATTAATTGTGATGGTTAATTACGAGTTGAGGAGATAAGAACAGCCCAGGAGGCAGACCTCTGGACATGTCTGTGAGGATGCTGCTATAAAGCTGTGCTGAGGTGTCACTGGCTGGAGCCTGTCACTGAAGGAAAAGGAGAGGTCAAGTGTAGCACTAGTGTTGACTGGCTGTTTGGCTTCCTGACCTTGGACATCATATAGCCACCTACCTCTTGCGCCTGCTGTCATATCTTCCTTGCCATGATGGATGGTCTCCGTAAACCATGAGCCAAAATAAACCTAGACCTTCTTAAGTTGCTTTTGTCAGAACAACAAGAAAAGCAACCAATACAGAGGACATGGAACCATTAGAAACTGTGTATGTATTGCAGGTGGGAAAATTCCTAAGATGTGGAAATTTGGTTCCTGCTCAAAAAGTTGAACACGAGATTGTCTCATGATTCAGAAATGCTACTGCTAGCTATATATCCAACAGTATACTCTGTAAGAGCTCAAATTTGTACTTGAATACTAATAGAGGGCAGTATTAATCACATTAGCCAACAGGCAGAGGCAACTCCTATGTCCACCATGGCTAAAAGAAAACAAGACAATGGAATATTAAGACAAATAAAAGAACTTGCTGCATATATGGCTGAGAGATGATAACATAATGCTAAGCAAAATAAGGCAGTTATTTCAGTTCCCATAATTAGATAATAATTATTATATGACAAATACATATGATCTCATTTATATGAGGTACCTGAGCAAATTCAGAGATCAAAAATAGAACCAAGCTTCTCAGGTACTGGGGAACAAAACGTATTTAAAGGAAAGAGTTTCAGTTTGGAATGATAAAAATGCTTAGGAGGGGCTGGTGAGATGGTTCAGTAGCAAAGGTGCTTGGTATGTTAGACTAGGGACTTGACTACCATCCCCCTAGAAACAACAAAGATGTCCTCTGCCCTCCAAACACATGCTGGGGTTCACAAGCTTATCCTCCACCTTCATCATGCTTTGTACACACACACACACACACCCCAACAAGACACCAACAAAAAGGAGACAGTAGTGACCGTTGTACAAGCACAAAAATGTGAATGTACTTGATGCCATTGGATCATACAACTAAAAGTTCTGGGGCTGGGAATGAATATGGCTTAGTGGAGGAGTACTTTCCTAGCACGCATTAGGCCTTGGTTTTGGTTCATAGAAAAAACAAAAACAAACCAAAACGTGTTTTGTGTTATTAATTTTTTGCCAGGATAAAATCCATTTAGAATGACAAAAAGTGCTCCCAAGAATAGCACACATACAGAGAAGATAGGCCAAGTATGTTCATACCCTGTAGGTAGTTCTTGCAAGTAGGAATGTCTCATTTTTGCTTTTCGAGATAATCTTTTTCTTCTTGGTTTTCTGAATCAGGGTTTCATCCTGTAGCCCAGGCTGACTTCTTGCAATTTTCCTGCCTCAATCTTCCAAGCACTGGGATTATAGGCCACATTCAAGAAAATCTTTAATATTTTCCCATAAATGAGAAATGCCCTTTACTCTCCTAAGTGTTAATGCCTCTGGTGTGCTTTCCCAATGTTCCATGCCTCTGTCTTTGACACCTTCTCATGTACAGGTGAACATTAATTATGCTGGGTCATGATGCAGTGTGCTCTACAGTGCAGGAAAAAAATTGAGAACAACAGCATCATGTGATCCAGAGTACACATACACACACACAGAGCCAAGGAGACAGGCGGCTTAATATTTTCCACCATTAAACAAGATTATGGAGGTAGAATAAGCTTGCCAAATTCAACTGTTCTAACTTCTAAAAATTTTAACTCTCAACTGTATAAAATCTATATCCCTCTTAAGGCTATATTTTTTATTTTTAAAGAGTATATTATTTTTTAAGGAAGAATTGAATATTGTGATATATTATACTGACACACACACATATACTTATAAATTAAAAAGCCTTTTTTCTTTTCAGTGGGCTCTGGTGGCACATGCCTTTAATCCCAGCACTTGGGATTCAGAAAGCAGGTTAAGTCTCTGAGTTCGAGGCCAGCCAGGACTGTTACATAGAGAAACCCTGTCTCAAAAAACAAAAACCAAACCAAACCAAAAACGAATCCGATCTAACAAACAGTTAAATAAACAAAAAAAGTTTCTTTTCAAAGTGAAAGAAAGGTCTAAAAATGTATAGATTAATAAATTAGTTTTCTTTCCAATCACTGTCTTTTTCTTAATATGTAAACAATAAATTTCATTAAAATATAGTTAGGGCTGTAATATTTTTTCCTCTAAAGAGTGCAGTTTTTGGGTGATTTTGGAATGCCTGGCCATTTTCTCTTACTGCACAGTATCAGCAATATAACTGGCATCTTAGTGTCCACCAGCCAGAGCTGTAGTCTCTGCCGCTGCTGACTCTCACTCAGTATGGGCAGGGGAAACAGGTAAAATCCAAAACAAAACCTGGAAGTGGAGTTGAATGGAAATTATCCAAAACTTCTTTGCTACGAAAGGCTGACTCCCCTATAAGGTAGCATTCACTAAAATTCCTGTGCAGTTGGTAATTAATCATAGTTAATTATCATGAGCTACACAGTCTGTTTCAAGAAACAAATAAACCTAAAAATTTCTGGGCATTACAGAGACAACTGTAATCCCAGCAGTTGGAGCAGACAGAGTGGATGCAGCAAATGTGAAGTCAGTCTAGGCTATGGAGTGAGTTTCCATGAGACCCTGTCTCGAGAAAAAATAAAGGCTTGGATAGCATATCCTGTATTCCAGAGTTCTTGGTTCTAAGAGTGGATAGAGCAATGTAATCAGTAGTCATAATAATGTGGATCCTTTTGCCTTTAATATAAGAGCAAAGAGGCATATAACTAATAAGTGATTTACTATACAGCTAAACACTATCACTTAAAACATTATATAAGCTTTCATGATTATTCACTCATTCATTCATTTAATTTTGGGTGCTGGGGATTGAACTCAGGGCCTTGTTCATATGGGACAAGCACATAAGCATACTTGCCAATTAAGCATCTACCCCCAGACTCAGGATTCTATGATTCTTCAAAGTGCTTAGTGGCTTCAAAGCCATCATAAAATGAGAGGCACTAGTTACATAATTAAGCCACTGGACTGAAGGTTTTCAATGAAAAAGCACAATCACATTTTATTTTACTTACTTTGTAAATTTGCTAGTATATTTACTTTAGCTGTGGCATGGATGTAATAAAACTTATCTATGATGAATGCACTTTAATTATAAAGAATGGCCTAAAGAAACAGCAATTTTCACAAATTGTATTATACACGATAAAAATCATATTCTATTTCTACAACCTATCTTATATAGTTCACAATTAGAGATCCAGAGGAGATAAGTTACTTTTAAAAGACAAGTTGATGAGGCTATAAACATCATTATGACTCCTCGGTATTCTGATTTACTTTAGACCACCATGTGGCCACGTTTTGATGGCTCTTTCTAACTTCAAGATGTTGTAAAAGATAGGTTATCTGCTCTATAGTCCTCATTTTATTTTTTTTCTTTTCAAGACAGGATTTCTCTGTAGCTTTGGAGACTGTCCTGGAACTCACTCTGTAGATCAGGCTGGCCTCTAACACACAGAGATCCACCTGCCTCTGCCTCCTGAGTGCTGGAGTTAAAGATGTGCACTACTGGCCGGCAGGTTACTTAATTTTTAATTACATTTTAATTCATGTATGTGGATGTGCATGTCATAGCACACGTGTGAGGTCAGAGGACAACTTGCAGGAGCTGGTTCTCTACTTCTACTCTGTGGATCCTGGGGACCAAATTTAGGTTACCAGGCTTGATAGCAAGCAGCACCTGTCCCTGCTAAGCCATCTTGCCAGCCCATTGATACAGGGTTTTTTTTTTTTTAACAATCGTTCTTTATATTATTTAAAGTAACCAGAAGACTGCACTGACATAGTCAGACTACTTTATATAAAATTGTGTTACATATCTTTAAATTAGTGTATATTAATTACAATCATGTTTCATTGTGATACTTTCATATGTGCATATAATGTACTTTGATCATATTTACCAAGTTATTTATAACTGCAAATCTGTTAAGCTTTATGGCCTTTCACTTCATAAATACAGCAGTTTAAGACTTGGGTTCACTAGACTACAAAGAGGACCCTACGAGAGACATACATGGATCTAATCTACATGGGAAGTAGAAAAAGACAAAATCTCCTGAGTAAATTAGGAGTGTCTACTGTCTACATCTGATCTACAGGTAGCAGAAGGAGAGACTGTGTACTGGATGTAGCTTAAACATTTTTTAGACCTCAGAGCTTGCCCTCACAGTGACACACTTCCTCCAAAAGGCCGACAAAGCCACACCTCCTAATAGTGCCACTACGGGCCAAGCATTCAAACACATGAGTCTACAGGGGCCAATCCTATTCAAACCACCACATTCCACTCCCTGGCCCCCATGGGCTTTTAGTTATAATGCAAAATGCATTTAGTCCAACTTCAAAAGCCCCCAGAGTCATTCACAACCTTTAAAAGTCCAAAGTTCAAAGTTTTTTCTTAGATTCATGCACTCTCTTAACTGTAATCCCCTATAAAATCAAAATAAAAAAGCAGATTACATACTTCCAATATATAATGGCATTCCAAAATGGAGGAAAGGGAGCACAGTAAGGAAACACTGTACCAAAGACATCTTGGCAGACTCCAAACTCTGCATCTTCATGTCCGATGTCAAAATGCTCTTCAGAGCTCCTTTCATCTTTGTCAACTGCAACACACTTCTTTCTCTTGGGCACCACTCTCTGTTAGCAACTTTCTTCAGTAATATCCCATGACTTTGGCATCTCTAACATCTTGGGGTTTCCAAGGCAATCTGGACTTCACCTTCACAGCTTCACACAATGGCCTCTCTAGGCCTCCACATAGGGACATCCCACCACATACCTGGCCTCAGAGGCTTTCATTTTTCCTTAGTCATGAAGGGAGATTCCATGTCTCCTTTCTTGTACCCTTGACTCTAAAGTCAGAACTACATGGCGGAAGCTGCCAAGTTCTGATTCTTGCTGGGGCTGGAACATGGCCACCTCATTCAATTAAATCTTCACCAGCTTTCTGTTTTCCATGGTTTCCTTTACAGCCTAAGCTTAGCTGTCCTGGAAGCTTGCTCTCTATATAGACCAAGTTGGCCTTGAATTCAGAGATCTGCATGCTTCTGTTTCTTGCGTCTTTAGATTAAAGGTGTGTACTACTACACCTGGGCCCAAGTTGTTCCCTAATTCCTTTTCATAAGCTGGAAGCTCAGCTAAGTGGGATCTTGGCCTGAGGTCTCCACTCCCTTTTATTCCATTTAACATCAGGGTTTCCTTTAATTTGTTTATCTCCTTGAACACAGGATTTAGCTCCATTCCACTTTCTGGTGCCCCTTTCCCCCCTCAAATTGTACATCTTATATTTTTTTCTTGATAAGCTTGATCCTTTCCATTATATATCTTCATAAGAGTGAACACTATTAACCATATGACAGAGTCAATTGTAGGCTGTTTTGAGATTTCCTCTGCCAATGGGACTAATCCAAAACTCTTCACTTTAGCCTCAGATAGACTTTTCAGACAAGGACAAAAAGCAGCCACATTCTTCACCAAAATATCACCCAAGACTGGTTTCTAGGCCACAATAACATTCTTCTCTGAAACCTCTTGAGCCAGGCTACCACAGTTCAAACTATCCTTAGCACTACAGTCTTCCATGTTCCTTCTAGTATGACTCATTAAGCCCACTTAAAGCATTCAACTGTTTTCTGAATCACAGTACCAAAGTTCATATTACTACAAACAAAAACATGGTGTGGTCTATCAAAGCAATACCCCAGTTCCTGGTGTTAGGGTCTCTATTGCAGCAAAGGAGACACTATGACTTTGGCAACTCTTGTAAAGGAAAACATTTAATTGGGGCTGCCTTGTAGTTTCAGAGTTTCAATCCCTTATTACCATTGTGGGGCATGGTAGCATGCAGGAGGAGAAGGAGCTGAGAGTTCTACATCTTGATTCACAGTAGTAGGAGAGACTGTAAACTGGGCATAGCTTAAGCATATATGAGACTACAAATCCTGCCCCCATAGTGACACACTTCTTCCAACAAGGCCACACCTCCTAACAGGCCACTCCTTATGGGCCAAGCATTCAAACATATGAGTCTATGGGGGCCACACCTAATTCAAACCACCACAGACACAGTAAGAGGAGGCCCTGGCCAGCAAAAGCACTTTCTTTCTTTCTTTTTTTTTTTTTTTTTTTTGGTTTTTCGAGACAGGGTTTCTCTGTGGCTTTGGCGCCTGCGCTGGAACTAGCTCTTGTAGACCAGGCTGGTCTCGAACTCACAAAGATCCGCCTGCCTCTGCCTCCCGAGTGCTGGGATTAAAAGCACTTTCTTAGAAGAATCATTCTCCCACTGACATTAAGGAAAAGTCACAGAGTGAGGTATTCTCATTGGAAATGAAAAGGCTGACCTCTTGCTTCTCAGTAGCAATGAAATACTTCCATATCTGAAGGAACCAGGGGAAGAAATCAAGCTTTGACAGTTGCTAGAGTAAGGCTGTGCTTTTCCCCCCATTTTTTCAATGGCTTTTGGTAGAATGCCCATGGAATCAGGAAAGCCATTATGGACTTTCTAGAACAATAAGCCAAAATAAATTCTTCCACACCAGCAATTTTTAGCCTGTAGATTGTGATCCCCTTGAGAACCACATGTCAGATATCCTGCATATTATATATTTATATTATAATTCACACAGTAGGAAAATTGTAGATTATCAAGAATAATTTTATAATTGGGGTCCCCACATCATGAGGAACCATATTAAAGGATTGCAGCATAGGAAGGCTGAGAACCACTGCTCTACAGGTTGTTTTATCATAGTGCTTTATCATAGCAGCAGAAAACTAACTAACACAGTAGAGAGAACCTATTTTTATCAAAATAAATATGCACTAAAATAAACTGCAAGTTACAAAGGTAATGAAAAACTTAGAAACTGAAAACTATAAAATATTATTAAAAGAAATGAAAGATGACAAAAGTCTGTATTTATGGGAAGACATTCTATGTTCATTGATTTGAAAATGTAGTTTAGATGGCAGTATTACTTGAGCAGATTCATAAATTTAAAGTGACTCCTATCAAAATCCCAATAGTATATTTTGCTAAAATTAAAAAAAGAAAAGAAAATCCATAGTAAACTTCATGAACTCTGAAGGGAGTTAGGATAGTTCAAGCTGTCTTGAAAAAGAAAATATTGGAAGACCTGTACTTCCTGATTTTATGACCTTCTACAACACTCCAAATCAAAACAGCTGGAAGCAGCTAAAAGCAGACCGAAACAGGGGCCAGAAGCAAGTGTTCTCTTAAGAGGTCAACTGACTTTTGGTAAGAGTACTAGCACCATCTTTCCAGCAAAAGGCTCTGGTAAAACTGGTTATATACTTGAACATGAATGAACTGGGTCTTCACCTTGTACCAATACAACAAATATATTCCATTGTATCAAAGACCCAACATAAGAACTAATGTCATACAACTCTTAGCAGAAATAGATGAAGAAAAACTTTATGACTGTTTTTTTATTAGTGATTTTCTTGTTTATCACAATAAGAGCACAGGTAGCAAAAGAAAAAAAAAACCAGATAAACTGCCCTTTATTTAAATTAAAGACCATTTATATTGCTGGGTATGGTGATGCATGCCTTTAATCTTATCATCTGGTTGACAGCAGAAGAAAGGGAGTTAGTGGTCAGCCTGGTCTACAGGTGAATTTCAGGCAAACCAGGGCTAAATAGTGAGATCTTGTCTCAAAACAGCAGCAAACCTTAAGAACTCTGTCAAATACTGAGATAATATCCAGAATGTAAAAAATATTTATCTGATAAGGGAATGATACCAAACATATAATTTCTATAACTTAGTAACAACCCCATTTAAAAATGAGTAAAAGAACTGAGAAAGCCTAAACTAAGTAACCCTGAAAAGATGTTTACGAATCAAACCTCCAATGAGATTCCATTTTTCATACAGTGAGGGTTATAAGTAAAAAAAATTCAAAAACTGCTCAAGTGTTGCAAGGTTGTGGCGAAACTAGAGGGACAGAATGGTACAGCCATTGTGGAAAAAGTGTCAGTTCCTTAGAAATTTAAACATGTATTTACCACATGAGCTAGCAAAAAATTAAAAGTAGGAACTGTGGTCCTGGCACCCCAATATCTGCAGCATTGTTCCTCATAACAACCAACAGGTACGAACAGCAAAAGTCTCTATCAGTCAGTTTTAAGAACAGCATGATGAACAAATACTGCTATGGTTTGAATATGAAATGTTTCTCACAGCTTAAGTTTTAAATATAGACAGTGGTGCTATAAGAGGAGCTTGTGGATTAGGTGGGATGTAGGACCTATAAAATACACACATAAACACACACACACACACACACACACACACACACACACACACACACACACACACACACCCCAAGTCATGGTCCCTAGCCATTTCCTGTAACTACTGCTTCCTGCTTGTCACAAATGAACGTTACCACCACCACGGTTCTCTGTCCAAGTGAATGGAGACACATGATCAAGGAATGAACTCTCTCAAACCATGATTCAATAGACACCCTACTTTCTTATATTGGTTCTGGTAGGTATTTGGTCATAGGGATGCAATTATCATGGGCTATTATCAAGTTTTAAAAAGAACAAAATTCTGATACATGGAAAAGCTTTAAAGCATGAAACTAAGTCCACCAAAAGGAAAGGGCAAGCCCTGCAGGATCTGCTTCTGTGAGTTACCATTACTGACAGACAGTGGAGGAGAGCAGAGCTTACAAGGATAAGGGAGAGCAAAATAAAAATGGGGATTTAATGTGTGGAATTTCAGTTTTGATGACAAAAATGTCTCTGGAGATAGATAATGGTGTGGTAGTTTGAATAAGAACAACCCCTATAGACTCATATGTTTGAATGTTTAGTCCTTAGAGACTAGCACTATTTGAGGATTAAAAGGATTAAGAAGCGTGGTCTTATTGGAGGAAGAGTGTCTCTGGGTTTCAGAAGCCCATGTCAGGCCCAGGCTCTCTCTTCAGCCTGTGGGTCAGGATCTAGCTCGTAGTTACTGCTCCAGCACCACGTGTGCCGCCATGCTCTCCAGCACGATTATAATGAGCTAACCTGACACTGTAAGCCAGCCCCCAATTAAATGTTTTCTTTTTGTAAGAGCTGCCTTGGTCATGATATCTCATCACAGCAACAGATCAGTGACTAAGATAATGGTAAAAATGTATAATAAGATGAAAGTATCTGAATGCTAAGTACCACAAACTTGTACATGTAAAAATGGTTGATGATAAATTTTATGTATTTTTTATCTAGTATGTAGAAAAAAAAGAACTGGACACATGAAATACTCTGTTAGGATGTTCTTCACAGAGAAAATGGCTAGCAGTTTGAAATTATGTGTATCGGTTGAAGAAATAATCTATTTTGGACAACTAGACAGGTTTTTCATAGTAAAAAAAGAGTGTCCCTAGAAATATGGTCAGTTCTAAAGCTGGAAAGACAAAGTGGGCCTGTTTCACCAACAAATGCCATGAAGTATAGGGTTAAAGGTAATGACTGGTATACAGCAGGATACAAGATTAACAACAACAACAACAAAAAAAAACAGTAGCCCTCCTGTACACAGATAATAAAAGGGCTGAGAAAGAAATCAGAGAATCAACATCCTTCACAATAGCCACAAATAGCATAAAACATCTTGGAGTAACTCTAACCAAACAACTGGAAGACTTGTATGACAAGAACTTTAAATCCTTGAAGAAAGAAATGAAGAAGACACCAGAAAGTGGAAAGATCTCCCATGCTCTTGGGTAGGCAGAATTAACATAGTAAAAACGGCAATCTTACCAAAAGCAACCTATAGATTCAGTGCAATGCCCATCAAAATATCAGCAAAATTCTTCACAGACCTTGAAAGAACGGTACTCAACTTCATATGGAAAAGCAAAAAAACCAGGATAGCCAAAACAATCCTATACAATAAAAGAACTTCTGGAGGCATCACAATCCCCGACTTCAAACTTTACTACAGAACTACAGTACTGAAAACAGCCTGGTATTGGCATAAAAACAGACAGAAAGACCAATAGAACCTAATTGAAGACCCAGATATTAATCCACAGACCTTTGAACACTTGATTTTTGACAAAGAAGCAAAAAATATCAAATGGAAAAAAGCATATTTAACAAATGGTGCTGGCATAACTGGATATCAACATGTAGAAGAATGAAAAGAGATCTATATCTATCACCACGCATAAAACTCAAGTCCAAATGGATCAAAGAACTCAACATAAAGCCAGCCACATTGAACCTTATAGAAGAGAAATTGGGAAGTATACTTGAACGCATTGGCACAGGAGACCACTTTCTAAATATAACTCCAGTAGCACAGGCACTGAGAGAAACAATTAATAAGTGGGACCTGAAACGGAAAAGCTTCTGTAAAGCAAAGGACACAGTCAACAAGACAAAATGACAGCCTATAGAATGGGAAAAGATCTTTACTAACCCCACATCAGACAGAGGCCTAATCTCCAAAATATATAAAGAACTCTGTTGTAAGACGAGAGCAGGCTGTGCGTGGCCCGCTCCCGGCTAACTTAACCCCCAAAATAACCACACTGAAATTGTATTAATTAAATTACTGCTGGCCCATAAGCTGTAGCCTCTTATTGGCTCAAAAAATTGGTCATCAAAAGAACAAATAATCCAATTAAAAAAAGAAGTACAGACCTAAACAGAGAACTCTCAAAGGAATCTAAAATGACTGAAAGACTAGTCATCAGAGAAATGCAAATCAAAACAACTCTGAGATTCCATCTTACACCTGTAAGAATGGTCAAAATCAAAAACACTGATGCCAACTTATGCTGGAGAGGTTGTGCGATAAAGGGAACACTCCTGCATTGCTGGTGGGAATGCAAGTTGGTACAACCCCTTTGGATGTCAGTGTGGTGATTTCTCAGAAAATTAGGAAACAGCCTTCCTCAAGACCCAGTAGTACCACTTTTGGGTATATATCCAAAGGATGCTCAATCATGATACAACGACATGTGCTCAATTATGTTCATAGCAGCTTTGTCATAGCCAGAACTTGGAAACAACCTAAATGCCCCTCAATCGAAGAATGGATAAGGAAAATGTGGTACATTTACACAATGGAGTACTACACAGCAGAAAAAAATAACATCTTGAATTTTGCAGGCAAATAAATGGAGCTAGAAAACATCATTTTGAGTGAGAAAACCCACACCCAGAAAGACATTTATCACAAGTGTATAGGTGGCTTTTAAACATAAAGTAAAGTACCCCACAAATCATAATCTCAGAGAACCTAGACAACAATGAGGACCCTAAGAGAGGCTTACATAGATCTAATCTACATGGGTGTAGAAAAAGACAAGCTCTCCTGAGTAAATTGGGAGCATGGTGACCTTTGGAAAGGGTTTAAGGGGAGGGGAGGAGAAGGGAGGGAAGCAGAGAAAAATGTAGAGCTCAATAAAAATCAATAATTAAAAAAAAGAGCAATGAGCTAGTACATGTCAAAAGACCCAACTGGTTTTTGATGAACCTGATGTTCCCTTACACAGCTGTATGTAAACCTGAGTGCTTGGTTGTTAATTCAGTTTCCTGTCTTTTTCATGCTCTGCTTGCTTCTTTGTGGCTTATAGATCTCCCTGTCCTTGGAGGACAGATTTGCTCTGCCTTACTCTCTGTTAGCAACCTGGTCCAATAATATACTTTGGCCAATAAAAAGTGAGAACAAGAAAAAAGAAATGACTGGACACTGAAAGAGACAGGAGGCAAACTTAGAGACTCCTGGGTTGAAGCTGGGATTCTATACATCAAAATCCCAGGATTTTAGAATAACAGCAGTAATATATAATCATACAATAATAGGATACATATCTAAAATCTCACTTATGTATATAAATTACTGAATAGCAATTTCTTCTGGGAAAAAAAAACCCTCTACCTAGCAGGGAAGCTCTTAAAGCTCAGACAGTAAACAACTGAAAATGGCCCCCACTTGGAGAGGTGAGTATCTCGGTCCCCAGCTGTAGGGCCCTACTCTCTAGGCCCTAACACCTGAAGGCACATTCTGCACTTAACCTCCATGTAGCGAAGCCACAGAGACCTGGCAGTAGCCTCCCCATACCCCCAACCATCTCCCAGAGCATCTGTGATCCCCAGAGCCTTGGCCCTGAATGCACCTGGAGAGGTGGGTATCTGGGTCGCCACTGGAGGACCCTATTCTTTAGGCCCTAGACCTTGGAGGCATATCCTGTGTCCTACCCCCACCCAGCCAAGTCCCAGAGACCTGGGAGCAGCCTCTACATACCCCCAACCATCCCCCACAGCTTCTGCAGCCACCAGAGCCTTGGCCCTGCCTACAATTGCAGGAGCCCCTGGTCAGCATCAGTGACCACCAGAGGCAAGGTCAGTCTGCACCTGGAGGAAGAGCGACCACCTAAGCTACAGGTTCCACTTGCACCATTTGAAGAAAGAGGGACCCCCTGAAGCACAGGCCCCACTTGTACTCACTGGAGGGAGAGATGGGTAGAGGACAGGGCAAGAACACATACAACAACATAGGGAACAATGTGCCACCACCAGAAACTGGTAGTCCTACATCACAAGAACTGAAGAGTCCAACTCAGATGAAGCAGAAGTAAACGACCTTAAAAATAACTTTAAGAACATGCTAGAGGTTCTTAAAGAAGAAATGAAAAATTCCCTTAAAGAAGTAGAGGAAAAGACAAACAAAAATTGGAAGAAACCAACAAATCCCTTAAAGAAAGCAAAGAAAGCCAAGAAAAAAAAAAAACAATCAAACAGGTAAAGAAAACGGTTTAAGACTTGAAACTGAAATGGAGGCAATAAAGAAAACATAAACCAAGAGAATTCTGGAAATGAAAAATCTGGCTAAATTATCAGAAACTACAGAATACAAGAGATGGAAGAGAACATTAGAATCTCTTTTTATGGGGCTACAATTACCCTGATACCCAAACCAAAGAAAGACTCAACAAAGAGAATTACAGACCAATCTCACTCATGAACATTGATGTAAAAATACTCGAACTACTGGCAAATAGAAATCAAGACCTTGTTAGAAAAATCAAACACCACGATCAAGGAGGCTTAATTCCAGAGATACAGGAATCCTTCAAAATAGCCACAAAATAAACACCATATAAACAAACTGAAAGAAAAAAAACACACGACCATTTCATTAGATGTGGAAAAAGCCTTCGACAAAATCCAAACAAACCTAAACATAATAAAGGCAACATACTGCAAGCCAACAGCTAACACCAAACTAAATGGAGAAAAACTCAAAGAGATTACACTAACATCAGGAACAAGAAAAGGTTGTCCACTTTCTCCATATCTAGTCAATATAGTATTCAAAGTTCCAGCTAGAGCAATAAGACAACAAAAAGAGAGCAAGGGGATACAAATTGGAAAAGGAAGAAGTCAAACCCACTATTAGCAGATATATGACAGTTTACATAAATGACCCAAAAAATTCTACAAGGGAACTCCTAAAGCTGATAATCACCTTCAGTAATATGGCAGAATATAAGATTAACTAAAAAAAAAAAATAAGACACACACACACACACACACACACACACACACACACACAAAGAAGCTGTACTCACGACTGGAGGAGAAGTCGGTCATTTTGACTGAGGTAAGCCCTTGGAGAGGGCTTCCGATCTAGCCACCCCCACCGGAGGAGAAGTCTGCCCTGGTGAGTGCGGCAGGCCCTTGGAGAGGGCTTCCAATCTAGCCACCCCTACTGGAGGAGAAGTTGGCCCTTTTGACTGAGGAGGGGAAAAGATGGGCAGGCGCCAATCCAGGAATTCCTCCATCAACCTAAAAAGCAACATGACA
>JAQHUG010000066.1:1292294-1382750 GCA_028555095.1 Dicrostonyx torquatus
ATTTGTAATAGCCAGAACCTGGAAACAATCTAGATGTCCCTCAATGGAAGAATGGATCCAGAAAGTGTGGAATATATACACATTAGAATACTACTCAGCGGAAAAAAAACAATGACATCTTGAAATTTGCAGGCACATGGATGGAACTAGAAAAAAACATCCTGAGTGAGGTAACCTAAGCATAGAAATACAACTATCACAGTATCACAGTATATATATGGATATTAGACATAAAGCAAAGAATAACCAGCCTACTGTCCACAACCCCAGAGAAGACAGGAAATAAGGAAAACCCTAAGATAGTCATGTATGTATCTCCCCCCCCGACCCAGGGAAGGGGAAGTAGACAAGGTCTCCTTAGTAAATTGGTGGCGTGGGGGGGTGATGGTGGAAAGTGGTAGAAGAGTGGGAAGGAGAGAAGGGGTGCTGTGGGACAATGGTCTTGTAGTCTGTAAAGATCTGTTAGTTGCATTGCTTTAATAATATGCTGATTGGTCAGTAGCTAGGAAGGAAGTATAGGCGAGGCGAACAGACAGAAAGTAGAGGTGGGGCGATGAGAACAGGAGAATTCTGGGAAGAGGCACAGTCTGCAGTTGTCACCCAGAGGCAGAGGAAGCAAGAAAAGAATGCCTCGCTGGTAAAAGGTATCAAGCTACATGGCTAACAGAGACAAGAACAATGGGTTAATGTACGATTGTAAGAGGTAGTTAATAAGAAAGTCTGAGCTAATAGGTCAACCAGGTTATAATTAATGTAGGCCTTTGTCTGTTTCTTTGGGACTGTGGGACTGTGTGGGACAGAAACGTCTGCCAACAAAGGGGAGCAGGGAGGAGAACATGAGGGATTGGGAAGGTTGAGTTGGGTGAAGGACAGTGAGGGAGAGCAAGAAAGAGATACCTTGAAAGAGTGGGCCATTATGGGGTTAGTGAGAAACTGGGCACTAGGGAAATTCCCAGGCATCTACAAGGATGACCCCAGCTAAGAATCTAAACAATAGAGGAGAGGGTACCTTAACTGCCCTTCCCCTGGAATCAGGGGTGGGGTGGAAGGTGAGGGGAGTCTGGGAGGGAAAGGGAACTGGGATTGGTATGTAAAATAAGATTGTTTTAAAAAGAAAAAAAAGGAAAACCAAAAATAACTCAAAGACTTGAGGAAGTCTTTGAAACTGAATGGGCAAGTGAGTCCCTCCCTCTCAAGGTAACAAAAACAGCAAGGACCCTGAGAAACTTGCAGACCTGTTGAGCTGCTTAAAACAGACATTCCCAACTAGCTAAACTGCTCTAAGACCTGCAGTGCGCTTCAGGTTTCCAGTTTTTGCTGAAACAGGCTTTGATGAAGCAGCCATCTTTGATTCTTCCTGTTCTTGTAAGTAACCCTAGAAAACCTCATTGGTTCACAAAGTTGGGTGGGTAGCATCTTTACTTTAGTCTGTCATTGATTTTCTATTTGGAGTGAATAGACATTTATTCATGTCTTCCTAGGAATACACACAATAACCAAATACATAATTGAGAGAAAGACTAGACTAATTTCTCTTCACAGAAAAATTGTAATTAGAATATGCAGAAGGAATGCTAGAAATGAAAGTCATCATTAGGTAAGTAAACACTGAACAAATAACTACTGCAAGTTACAGGCAAAAAAATTTCAATGGATGCTAAAATTAGCTGTGAAAAGGCATTTCCATAGTCCCCAAAAGACCAGCAAAGGAAAAAAGGGTAATTCTGTAATTGGGGAAAAATGGGTTAGCATTAATATAGCAGCCCACCAGCATTAATATGACAATCAGTATTTCATATCCCAACTTCACTGACATGATGGACAGAGACAGCACTTAGTATTCTAGATGAAAAGCATGATCTCAGTAAATCATGGGAAAAAATTCACATAATCCCAAGTCATTGGACAGTTTATTAAATCACTACTACACTTCACGTGTCCCAATCATGATATGTAAAGACTGAGCAGCTGTTGGATGGAAAAAAACCAAGGATACTGGCAAATGAAAGCAATGTGGGAAACTAGATCATAAAAAAGCCATTAAAAATGGGGGAAAAGCCATTAAGGGAAAAATTAGTCATATGTGAAGGTCTATAGATTGGTTGATAGTATATCAACACTTATTTTCATCTTGTTTTTAATGAAGTTACCATTAGGAAAGTATAAGTAAAAATATAAAATTTTACTATTTTTGAAAATTTCTGCAAATTCAAAACTATTTAACAATAAAAAGTGAAAAAACCCTCAACATGGTATCTAAACTTCTGGTGTCCATGGTTTGCATAGTTTGCTGAAGTCAGTAATCACCAACAAAACTGAATTACTACAGCCAATAACTTCTTTTTTAATTTTTGAGATGGGAGTCTATTATGCAGCAGGTCCACTACATAGACCAGGCTGGCCTTGAACTCAAAGAGATCTATTTGCCTCTGTCTCTTGAGTGCACCACCATGCCTGGTCTGACAACTCTTTTTAAGACAGAAAATCTCTAGAGAAGATCCCACTTCTGCACTCTCTTTTCACTGACCCCGTGCTTCTATTTACATGCCAACCCTTTCTTCCTGCCACAACAGTCACATTCTTAAGAACGGAATCATAAGTTACACACTTTGACATACTTTTGTCAAAAATACATATTCATATTGATAAATATTACTCCGGAGCTGAAGAGATGCCTCAGTGGTTAAGAACACTTGTTTTTGCAGAGGATCCAAGTTCAAGCCCCATCACCCACATGGTACCTCACAACCATCTACAACTTCAGTTTTAATGCCCTCTTCTGACCTCTGCAGGCTCTAAGTGTATGGACTGTCATGTGAGTCAAGCACTCACATGCATGTAAAATAAAAATATCTAAAAAAGAAAAAACAATTCCTCTGTATGATTCATTGGTTTGTAATCTAATTAATGTTGATACTTTTAAAACAAGTATGTTTCACTGTGTATTTGAAGTTAGTGTTTTATGGTCTGTCAAATCATTTGTCTTTGCATCATGTGCCATAATCTGACTCCCATTAACTCGCTGACTTGGCAAAGGGTGTGCTGTAAGTCAGCAAGGAAAATGCTCCTGTTGAGTTAAAAAGTGTGGTGTGACAATTTTACAAAATGACTTATAAAAGTAATTTTCGGTCAAAAAAGTAGGTATTCAGTAAATATATCGTGAATGAGAGAAAATTATGCAATAGATTTGATTTACTTACGTTCCACAAAGGAAGTGAAGAGCATCCTAAACCTGCTAAGCCGACTCCCTTCATCTGCCCACATCCGTATCACTCCCACTCCTGTTTTCAGCATTACATCATTAGCCACAGTGCTACAAAACTTGGCCTTCAGATTTTCAATAGCACTGCTTCCATCATAGACCGCCACAAAATTTCTCTTGCATTCATTTGAGTGTTCCATTTGGTAATCTAAGAACCTCAAATAAATCTGTAATATCAAAACACAAGAGTTTTAAGAAATACTTAAAATTTTTCTATTTTAAGATTTGGTCAATATAGTAGACTGAATTGTAATGATTGATTGAAAAACACAATGACAGAAGGATACCTCAGTAATTAAAGACCTAAGAATAACAGTCTTACTGATTGGAATCAAACATTAAGAAATCTAAAATTTATCCTTTTTTAAAACAAAGAGTATTCTTACATAATCTAATCTCATTATAATGATAATTTCATGGTATTAATATATAAAGGAAATAAAAGAATTGCTCAAAGTTTTATTATTCTAACAGTTAGTTATTAGTTGGTACTTTCAGTTTTTCTATGCATTCTATTACTTATGTTCAAGGCAACATCTCATATAGCCTAGGCTGACCTTGAACTCAATATCTAGACAAAGGTGACCTTGGATTTTCAATCCTCCTTTTTCCTCCATTCCAGTGCTGAGATTACAGGCATATACCACTCCACCTGGTCTTATGCAATGCTGGGAGTCAAAACCCAGAGCTGCATCCATAGACCTTTCTGTACCTCTCAAAACCTGAGTTTAACTATAAGATGCACAAGATAAAAAACCCCACTTCTGTGGTAACACATCACAAGGCTCATCTACAGTCTTTATTGCAATCCTCACCCACACAGCACCCTATCATTTATTCACAATTCCACTGCTACACACTTAAGCATTTTTAAAATTCTACTCTGTAAATAACACTTTCTACTTTTTCAGACAAAACATAGGATCTGTATTATAACCACTATAAGTGTTTGCTTTATTTTATGAAATTTCTTAATGTAAAAATGTAAATCTTCAGACAAAAGTAAACCAACTTGTAATAAATAATAAGCCCATTTTTACATTCTTTGCTACAAAGACTATGCATTAATCTCTAACAGAACCTTATAAAGCAGTGTTATTTATAGCAAGAGAGATCCAATCTGCTCAGGGTCATATGGAGCAGAGAGTTTAAAAAGATTTATCTTGATTTGTGTGTATCTGTAGGTTTTTGTTTTTGTCATGTGTATGTGGATACCTACAGAAGCATAGGAGGTTACCAGAACTCAGTGACTGTGAACCTCTAATACAGGTAGGTGCTGGGAACAGAACTGGCTCCTCTGGGAGAGCAGCAATTGATCTTACCTGCTGAGCTCTACCTCTCCAGTCCCCAAGGGTAAGGATTTGAACTCAGGCTGATCTGTGTTTCTCAACTTTAAGGGAAGCCTTACATTTACACATATACATATATTCTCAGTTTTTGTCTCTATTTGTCTTGGTGCTATAATTAAAATGTCCTTGTGTGAAAAGCCGTATTTCCTCTGACTTGTCACACTGGACTCAACCTCCCAGTTATCACCCTTAAAAGGCTTAACCTAACAAAACCATGCCAAAACAGCATCCTATATAGCAAATTCCTGACTAGCCTGAACTACATGAGACTCTGCCTCAAAGACCCCCAAACCAATCAAGCAAAACTACCTATAGCGAAACCCAAAACAAACTTGGCAAAGTGGTGCCCACCTGTAATCCTAGCACTTGGGAAGGGGAGGCAGGAGTACCAGGAACTCATGCTTGCCTCACATACCAAGTTCAAAGGTCACCCTAGACTACATAGTAGCCCAGTGGGAAGTCAAAAGTAAAAATATTAAAAAAATTAACATTAAAATAAAGTATATTTAAAATTTTTTAAAATTATGTTTACTATTTTTCTGTGTGTTGGTTGGTTTTTGTCAACCTGACACAAACCTAGACATCTAGGAAATAGCAACATCAATCGAGTAAATGCTTCCATCAGACTGCCCGTAGCAAAGTCTGCACAGGATTTTCTTATTTAATGATGGATGTAGGGGGACTCAGCTTGTAGTGGTATTTTGTTTGTGTTTTAACAAATAAACTTGCCTGAAGATCAGAGTGCAGAGCTAAGCCACCAGGGCAGAGGGATCTTTGTTAGTTCAAGGCACCCTGGGCTACATGAGATTGAATCTGTCTAAAAGAAACAGAGCTCACATAAAGGTGATCTCTGCGACTCCATGCCTTTAATCCCAGCACTAGGGAGGTAGAGACAGGAGTGATATGGCTGGGTGGAGAGAGGAATATAATGTGAGAGGAGACAGGAGCTTATGGCAGCAGCAGTCTGAAGATGCAGTCTGAGGACAGGCTCGCCCCTTCGGTCTGAGCACTGGTAAAGGTAAAAGAACTCTCTAGTTGCTGGCCGCTATATTTCTCTGATCTTCGGCATTAATCCTATACATATAATAACCCTGATTTTGGGTTTTTATTATTAATACCAACTAGAATTTGTAATACATCAGCCCACTATAGGAGGTGCCATGTCTGGGCAGATGATCCTTGGTATATAGGAAAGCAAACTGAGCAAGCCTGTAAGCAGTAGGGTGCTATGACTTCTGCTTCAGTTTCTGACCCGACTTCCTCAGTGATAGACTGTTACCTGGAAGTATTCAGATAAAATAAAGCATTTCTAAGTATATAGAATAAGCAGCTCTCATTAATTTACTATTTATGTAATAAAAATACTCTGTTCATGGTTCTAACGCTGTAATTTTCTCCTCCATTAGATTGTAATGTCTTCCAAATCATAATCTAGCATATTCTTGCTCACAGAAGGTAATAATTAGGTTTTTAAAACTACAAATTAGATCAGGCTGTGGGGCAGATGGAAGGAGAGAGTATTGGGAGAGACAATTAGAACCGGGGGTATCTCTGGGAAGAGCTAGAAACCTAGGAATCTATGAGAGTGACTCTAGCTATGACGTCTAGCAGTAGGGGATATGGAGCTAAACTGGTCATTTCCTGTGGAGTGATACATCAACGCAGCCACACAAGGCCCACTCCCTGAGATAGAACCCATGCCTGATACTGCTAGAGTGGCCCAGAACCTAAGACTAGATAGGCCTGAGACCCTGGGGGAAATCCAACTACTACTGCTCTGCTAAAGGAATGAAATAAAATGACTCCTGTCATTCAGATACACTCATAGATCAGTGTCTTACTCAGCCATCCTCAGAGATGCTGCCCAGAGAAGCTACTGCAGTAGATATGAACAAAAACCAGAGAGCCAAAACAGAACAAAGTGCAGACTGAGAAGCCTCTGAACACTCAGCCCTAAATGGGACGTCTTCATCAAAACCCTTTCCTCAGAGCTCAAAGAAACTGAGAGAAAAGGCAGAAAGATTCTAAGAGCCAGTGGGAATGGAGGACACCAAGGAAATGAAGCCTTCTAAACACAACAGGACTGACACACATACGAACTCACGGATACTGTGGCAGCAAATACAGGGCCTGCATGGGTTCGGTGCTAGATGAGGGTCCAGCGCTGAAAGAAGTGGATACAAGATCCCAGCCTGGACTCTATTTCCAGTTAATAACCCCTTGCAAATGAAGTTGTTTTTCCTTGAAAAAGGGTTTCTCTACATAGCTCTGGCTGTCCTGGAACTCTCTCTGTAGAACTGGCTGGCCTCAAACTTAGAGATATGCCTGGATTAAAGGTGTGCACTGCCATGCCCAAATCACAGTGAATTTAAGTCTGTAAGTTTTATAATTTTCACCAAACTTGAGACTAAAAGCAAATACTTCTTCTAATGTTTATTCTGCACTAAGCTTTCTCTTCATAGATTAGATGACACAACTGCGAGACCTTCTGAAATTGTCCCACAGTTGCCAGAGGCTCTATCAACTTGTTTCACTTATTTATCTGTAATTTAGATTACATAATTTCTACCAATTCAAGTTTGATTTTGCTGACTTTCTATTATCTCCATTCTGATCGACATTATCTTCAGCAGTTCTGAAAGCTTCAGACACTGTTTCAGTCTGATTTTAAATGTCAGTTTCTCTGTTGAGTCCATCGCAACCACCCCAACCCCCTCCCCAGTTTTGGTTACACTGATGATCTTGACAATTTGATATTTGGATCCCATTAAGGTGGGGGAATTGTTAGAATCTAATTTCAGAATTAATTCTATTTTCTTGGTTGTTTGTATGCATTAAACTTATTCTAGACCGTTTCCTTCTGTCTCAGCACCCCAAGTGTTGGGATTATAACATGAGCTAACTTACTTGCCAATCCTAGACACTTTGAATATTATGAAGTAAGACTGAAATATCCTGTAGATCACTGATTTCTGTTGTTCTCCCTAATGCCTTCTCAGGCAATCAATGCTGTTAGCTTCCCACTACAAGCTCAACCTTACTTCACGTGGTGGTGGTATTTAAACATTTGCTGTGCTGTGTAAGCTTATCCAGGTAACGCTCCACACAGACTGAGAATGTGGCTTTTTCTGTAACTTGCCATCTTGTGGCTCTGTTGTCTGCACGTGCAGTGGAGGAGCAGAGTCAGTGCTGTCCCCGTCTACTTCTGTTCAGTGTCTTCTCTAGCTGACCCTGCTTCATTGGCAAGAATGAGAGAATTTCCTCAGTTTCAGTCTCCTAAGCTATTATGAAGAGAAAGATACAGGGTTGAAAGCAAGGCACAGAGAGGAAATGGGGAGATTCTATAATCCAGACATCACAATTTAGACTATTTACCAACCTATTAATAAAGTTTCCCATGATATTCTTGTGATCATCTAAAAACTCTCAACTGGAAAACTTTAAACATGTAAAGCAGACAAAATATATAATATTTCCACAAACTATCCCCTCAACTCCACTAACAATCAACTCGGCTAATTCTGTTTTGTATTTTGTCTTTCATTACTTCTGCCTCTATTACAGACAAATGCCAGACACTAATTTCATTTGTAAGTGGTTCTATATGCACCACTTTGGAAAAAATGAGGAAAGATGGCTTATTCAATAAAGTATCTGCTTTATTTTCCACCAAGTGGGAAGTTGGGCTTGGTGGGCTTGCAGTACCAGCCCTGGAGAGGTAGATTAGATAGGTCTCCAGAGTTGCTGGAGCCAGTTTGATCAGGCTAACTGGTGATCCCTCGGCTAGTGAGACAGGCAAAGTGGATGGTTCTCAAGGAACCATACCTGAGGCTGACCTCTGGCCCCCACACGCAGGTGCACACATGTATATACATATAAATCCTATCCCATGCTACAGTCAAAACAAATAAGCAAACTGTTAATATCAAATACACCAGTGTTCAAATTTTCAATCATCTTTTAATATCAGGAATCATTTCCTTTTATAATTTAAATCTATGAGTTCACTGGATTTAATATCTAAATCCAGTGGTTGTCTCAGATTTGTATCTGCTGTTTATCTGGTATACTTTATGGTTGATTTGTCTTACAATAGTTAAAAAAAATCTTTATTTAGGAGGCTGGAGAGAGAGACACAGAGAGAGCTCAGTAGTTAAGGGCACTGGCTGCTCTTCCAGAAGACTCGACTTGGTTCCCAGCAGTCACATGGAGGCTGACAATTGTCTGTAAATACAGTTCCAGGGGATCTGATGCCCTCTTCTGATATGTACGTGGTACACTTATATACATGGAGGCAAACACATACACATAAAATTAAAAAACCTTTATTTATATTTTTACTGACTTTTTAAAAGATAGGATTTTACTATGTAGTTCCAGGTGGCTTAAATTCGCTGAAGCTGGCCTTGAATTTGTCATCTTCTTGCCACTCTCTCCTGCACTTTGCAATTACAGGCATGTGATACCACCACGCCCAGCTTATTGTCATCATTGTTTTCTTTTTCTTTTTTTCTTTTTTGAGACAGAGTTTGTGTAGCCTTGGCTGTCCTAGAACTAAAGGGGGTGTGCCACCACTGACTGGCTTATTTTTATTTTTAGTAAACACATAGTAATTGTCCAATTCAAACTATACTGTGTAATGACTAAAGCTGATAAGCATGTAGCTATAACTATAAACATTTACCATTGTGTTAGAAATATTAAAACAACCTTTGTCATTTTTGTTGAAATACACAGAGAATTGTCAACTATTTATCCCGCAGGACCCCTGTGCCTATCAGTCCTCCTTTCCCGTCCTCTTCCCTGTTTTCCAGCCTGGGGGGGGTCATCTAATGAGACCAGCTGTTTTTAGCTTCCACATTACAAGTGAGAACATGTAACACCTGTCTATATCTGACTAACTTAATCTCATCTAGGCTCAGAATGTCTGTACTTCATTTTCATAGCTGAATAATATTCTACTGTGTATACATAACCTTTCTTGTTCATTCATCTATCTGTTGATTTCACAGCTTGGCTTCTGTAAACAGCACTGGAACACTAAAGTGTAATTATCTCCTTGAACACTGACTTGTTTTCCATTTGGATATACCTGGTCACAGAGGAGCTAAATCCCACGGCAGTGCTATTTATCGTGTTCCGAGGAAGTCCTACACTGTTCTCCATAGTGACTACAACTAATAGACATTTCCATAAACAAGGTACAGGAGTTACCCTTTCCTCAGCCTCCTCAGTATTTGCTATTGAATTTGAGGTAACAGCCATTCTAATTGGTCAAATTTTGATTTGTTTTATTGTGATTAATAGTGATGCTTAGCTGTTTCTGAAATCTACTGGCTATTTGTATATTTATATTAAAAACTCAAAGTATATTATTTATCAAAAATGATACAGTTTAGAACTATAATATATATTGAAAAGAACAAATGCCTGGCATGTTACTCTTGAGATTCAGGGACTGGTGTAGGAGGTCCTTCTGTTTATGTGTTGTTTTCATTAGTTAATCAATAAAGAAACTGCTTGGCCTGATAGGGCAGAACTTAGGTAGGCAGAGAAGACAAAACTAAATTCTGGGATCAAGAAAGCAGAGTCAGAGAGAGCCGCCATTGAGATATGCTGAATATTTCCTGGTAAGCCACGAACTCGTGGGGATATACAGATTACTAGAGATGGGTTAAATCAAGATGTGAGAATTAGCCAATAAGAGGCTAGAGCTAATGGGCCAAGCAGTTATTTAATTAATACAGTTTCTGTGTGGTTATTTTGGGTGTAAGCTAGCTGGGCAGCCGGAACAAACAGCTCGCTCCTCCTGTTACAAGGGACAATAAATCAGTATTACCAGATGTTCTCAGTGCTTTCAAAATTATTTTAAGTATATACCTTTATACTGTAATTTGAATAGCTAAAATTCTAGTTTAAAGAGTAAAATACACAATTAAACATGGTATTTACAAGGAACTACATTTTATAGGACTATTCAGAGAAAAACATAATTTAAAGTTTAGGTCTCCTAGTAATAGCCCCTCATGGAATCACATATGGACACTGCTCATTTAAGGACTTATTTTGCACTGAAAATGCCTTATACCTTGATACATCATTAAAAGGACTTACACAAACTATACTACAAATGAACTCATTAGTAAGCATTTTTCTTTTCTATAAGCATATGTAATTTGTTTACTTATACATGTATACATTATAGGCTAGGATCTGCGTATGAGGTAGATCATGAGAACTTTTACTGAGACTGGGTGATACTGATTAAGATTATATTTTCTGAGTCTATTCATTTCCTTCAAATTTTGTGGTTTCATTTTTCTTTTAGGCTGTTCCATTTTAAATATATACCATATTTTCATTATCCATTCATGTGTTTTTGGGCAGTTAGGTTAGTTCTACTTCCTTGTAGAAGACAGCAGCAATAAATATGGGGAATGCAAATATGATAGGTAAGGAGTTCTCTGATTCTACATCTAGGAGTAAAATAACTGGGTCAGATGGCAGCTCTACTTTTAGTCCTCTCCTCTGGAATCTCCAAACTTATTTCCATAATGGTTGTTTTAATTTGCACTGTCATGAACCATGAAAAGAGTTCTTTCTTAACAATGGCATCTATAACCAGGTAGTTTTTTTTTTTTTCTTTTTTTTTTGAGACAGGGCTTCTCTGTGAAACAACCCTAGCTGTCCTGGAACTCACTTTGTAAACCAGGCTGGTCTTGAACTCACAGAGATCCTCCTGCCTCTGCCTCCCGAGTGCTGTGATTAAAGGCATGTGCCACTACCACCTGGCAAGAGGTGGTATCTTAAAAACAGCTTTAAACTACATTTATATAATGACTACGGAGGCTGAACATTTTAGAAAATAATTATTGGTCATTTGTCTTTCTTTGAAAACTGTCTATTAGCCCATTTGCTGACTGACAGTTTTATTTATTTGGTATTTAATTTCTGCAATTCTTTTTCTGCATATTAGCTCCTTATCTGAGGTAAAGATTCTCTCCCTTTCTGTAGGCTGTGTGCTCTACCGACAGTTTCCTTAGCTGTTCAGCAGTGGGTTTTTTTTTTTTTTTTAAATTTAGATCCCCTGTTGACACTTGGTGCCTCTTCCTGTGCAATTCAATTCCTGGCTTCAAACTATATTGTAGGGCTATAGTGATGAAGACAGCCTTGTACTACTACAGAGAGGTCAATCAGAACCCAGGAGTAAACCAACAAAACTATGCCCACACTTAACTGACAAACGAGTCAGAAACTTTCACTGGGGAAAAAAAGATAGTCTATTTAATAAATGGTGCTGGTAAAACTGGACCTCTACCTGCCAAAGAATAAAATTAAATTTATATCATCCACATTATACAAAAATCAAATAAAAATTGATCAAAGACCTTAATTTAGAATGTAAAGCACTGAAACTTTCAAAGAAGCCATAGGAAAGCCCTCTTCAAGACCCTGCAGTAGGCACAGGAACTTTTCAGGAAGAACTTCAATAGGACAGGAAGAGGCACCAAGTGTCAACAGAGGGTCTACATAAAAACTGGCTGCACAGCTCAGGAAACTGTGGTAGAGCACAGCCTACAGACATGCTGAGACTAGTCTGTCAGCAACTCCTCAGCTGATGCTTCTCCTCTCAGATGACTCTCAGGTAGTTATCTGCCTAACAAGGACATTAGGTTTTTACTTATATCTGTTCTTAAAATTATCTTTTACCTTCTTGAAATTTATCATTTTTCTTTTCAGGATGAACATTAGCTCATTAAATTCAAGCTTTTTTCCCCAAAAGACGCATGTATGGTCATAAATAGTCTTAAAGTACTGTTTTAAATGTATCCCACAATTTTTTGATATAAGTATTTTAATTACTAAGTTTTGTATGTATTCAAACTTCCATCCTGATTTCTTCTGTGCTATATAAATTACTAAGTAGCAAATGTCCCATTTCCAAACATTTGACCTTGTATATACATTAATTTAACACAGTTTAAACTTTCTAATGCTGCAACCCTTTAATACAGTTCCTCATATTATGGTGACTCCCAACCATAAAATTATTTTTGTTGTTACTTCATAACTGTAATTTTGTTACTGTTATAAATTGCAATCTTGATATGCAGGATATCTGTGTTTTCTGATAGTCTTGGGTGACCCTAGGGAAAGGGTTATTTGACCCCCAAAGGGGATGAGACCTACAGGTTGAAAACGGCTGGTCTAATACATGTATCAATTTTGATAAGTCTAAGTTTAGAAAGAACATATACTGTCCAGATGTTGTTATCAAGATACCACATGTTGTTTAAACCTTAAGAGCCTTAATAATTTTTTAACGTTTGGTCTATTAATTATTGAAGTGAAAATTTAGTTTGTGCTTTGTATACTTTGAAGCCATAATCTGTAAGATTTTAAATTATGTTTTTCTTGTGAATTAGTAACTCTAGATTCCTATTTTAACAGGTAATATCTACTTTCTTTCTGTATTTTATGGGCATGTTTTACTATTTATTTATTGTGTGACTCATACATTCATGTGTGTGCAGGTGCGCTCACTTGTGTGTGCATGTTTAGAGGGTATTTTCCTCTCTCCATCTTATTCTTTGAATCAGGGTTTCTCACTAAATCTGGGACTCCCCATTCCAGCTAGAGTAACTGTCTACTGGGATCTGCCTGTTCCTGCCCCTTCCATCCTAGTGCTTGGGTTATAGATATGCTCAGCCTTGCCCTACATGGGTGTCAGGAACCAAACTCAGCTTCCTAAAGCTTGCACAGAAAGCACTTTACTCACGGAGGCAACTTCTAGACACATCTCTTACCTTCCTATCTTCAAACTTTTACACAGTTGTCCTATAAATAGGACTTACTTGGATTTTAAATCCAAGTGAACCTAGTTCACTTATCATTTTTAGCCAGAAATCCCTTAGCTTTGCTTTCATTCTTCATCCAGACATAGAAACGTAGTTACCAACTATTATTTTCCTTACTTTCAAGACATCCATCTCCTTGGGCTTCTACTTTACTAGGGTCAATCTAAATAGCATCAAGCCAGAAAGATGGCTCAGTGGGTAAAGACACCTACTGTGAAGGCTGAGTTTGATTCCTGGGTCCCAAGAGGAGAAATGAGAGAACTGACTCTAGCATGTTGTCTTCTGTCCTCCACATGTATCCCCTTCACATACATAATAAATAAATACATGCAATCAATAAATGAGTAAATATCCCTTTGGAGACAATTTTCCTATTCTCAGGTTGTTTAAATTTTTTCCTGTCTGTGAGCTCAATCTCCACATCATTTAAACATATTTTCTTTTTGGGAGCCACTGTGTTATGCCTTTCATCAATTCTTGAAAAATATCTTAAGATACTGCTACACATTCCTATTCTAAATTTCCTCAGTTTTAAAAATAACCGTTCCTTTTATTATTGATGTTCTACACATGTAGTCCTTTAAAAAAATCTACCTGGTCATTTTTCTTTCTAATCTTTCTGTTCCTTCTTGTAGGATACAGCTCTTGGCAATCTAAAACTCAGGAGACCAAACTTCTTTCTCCTTGTTTTGTCTACTTTCACCTCATGATGGACTGTGAGCAGAGGGGTTACTTAATTGGGATTGGGGTGACCTTCAGTGGCATTTTATGGGTGCAAGCTCCATAGTATGTTTGGCTATTTTGGATGAATTAATTGCCTTACAGTTGTGAGTTTAGGACTAGATTCTCTTGTTAATTTTTGTGATCTGTACTTCCTCGACTGACCAAGTAATATCAATTCATATCCCAAACACAAAGATAACCTTCTAGGTATGAAAGCACAGAATAATGCCAGGCATGATGGCACACACTTGGCAGGCAGAGGCAGGTGGATCTCTGTGAGTTTGAGGTCAGCCTAGTATACAAAGCAAGTTCCAGGACAGGACTGTTAACACAGAGAAACCCTGTCTCAAAAACAAAACAAAACAAACAAGCAAACAAAACCTCACCAGAAGAAGCCATGAAACATGTTTTCTTGGTTACCCTTTCATTTCAGTCATCTCCCTTTGAGAATTCTGTGTGGGGGAACCACCATAGGACCAAACTAGGTTCTCTGAAGTGGGAGACAATTGTGTGGCTGGGGCAGTCTGTGGGGCCACTGGCAATGAGACCAGGATTTATCCTTAGTGTTTGAATGGAGCCCATTCTCTTTGGAGGGATACCTTGCTCAGCCTAAATACGAAGGGGCTGGGGTAGGGAGGAGGACTTTGGTCCTGCCTCAAAATGATGTGCTAGACTTTGTTGACTCCCCATGGGAGGCCTTACCCTATCTGAGGAGTGGATGGTGGGGGGAAGATAAAGGGAGCTGGAGTCTGGAAGGGAGTGGGGAACTGGGAATGTAAAATGAGAAAAGATTGTTAAAAAAATTAAGCAAATAAAAACAGTTCTGGCTGTGTAAGAAACCTCACAATGGTTACACAAGCCCGCTTTATTTTATTTTTCAGAGTTAGGGTTAAAACCAAACTCCTGGCATGTCCATCTCTGACCCCTGGGCAATAATGAGTAACTGAAATTGTCAGAGGCATTTGTATCAATTTTATTTTATTGTACTAATATACAGTTGTCTGTTTTCATAAGAATTACTGGTTTTATTTTGAACTTGTATTTACTTTGTGAGGAATACCTAGTAAGTTTTGTCCAATATTTCCAAGTGTTTTTGGTCTATTTTAAAACATTTCAGGCTATTAATCATTTCCATAATTATAAATCTCATTTTAATTTTTTTTGTGGGAGGGTCGGATCTCACTTATGTATCCCAGGTTGGTCCCCAAATCATATGTTCTCCCAGATCCTCTTTCTTTTCTTCCCCCTTTTTACACATGCATAAATTAAGTCTAATTTTATTTATGTTGATAATCCTAGAAGTACCAATTAAAAATAAAAACAAAAGTAGTCAGCGATCAACCTCAAAGTTATTGAAAGGCACCCTTTTTCATAGCATGGTTCCATAACAGTTTCACACGATCACAGAGGGCATCAGTGAGAACACAGACTGGAGTGAGATTCAATGATGTATTTCAACTTGTATGACCAACCCTTTAAGACATATTAACTTCTTCCAGCCTAAAGGTCCTTGCCAGAATAGGGGGTTTCTTCTGAAGACACTTTGCACATATGTGTGTGTCATGTCTGTACATGTGTAAGCCAGTAACTTCCTCTCTTGATACTACCTAGTTATGTTTTGAGACCGGCTGAGTAGCACGCCTCTGGGAGCCGCCTGTCTCCCTCCCTCCTTGTATGGAAGTCACAGATGTGCACTACCACAAAGGGCTCTGATTATGTGGGTGCTGGGGATCTGAACTCAGGTCCTCATGACTGCACAGCGAGTACTCTACTCACCAAGCCATCTTTCCAGGCCCTTAAAGCACAGAAACAAAATGAAACAAACCAAAGAAACAATAAAACCCAACAATACTTGTATTCACCAGTTAGAATTCCACAGATTTTTTAAAAAAACTGTAATACTCCCAGATTAAAAATCTTAATATGGAGTTGATAAGATGGCTCATCAGGTAAAAAGATTGCTGTGCAATCCCAATAACCTGAATTTAATTCCCAGAAGCCACATAAAGGTGGAAGGAGAAACCAATTCCATGAAGTTGTCCTCTGACTTCCAAAGGTGTGCCGTAACATGTGTCTTTGTGCAACTTAAAATTAAAGAAGAATCTTAATATATGTATAATATTTTTTAATTATTTCGATCTCAGTTTATTTGACTGCAAAACCACTATGGCCTTAGTAGGTGCCCAATAGAGGAAATCAAACAAAAAATTTAGAGTCACAAATATTTACATAACTCAAACAGTACATTATAGGAATCATGTCACTTTAGGTCTTTCTCTGAGTAAGTCAACACATAATAAACAATACCTTAGCTTTTGGGGTGGCTTTAATTGTCCAAATGCAATCAACTGCTTGGCCAGGTTTTGTTTTATCTTCTTGTTCTACCTGGCTAGAACGTATTATTCCATCAGCTCCTGAGAGCTCAAACTGGCAATCTAGAAAAAAAAAAAGAAAAGATATTCAAAGAAAAATATAACTAATAAAAAATGTCACAGGAAGAAAAAGGTAATATACTAAACCTGGGATAGGATTTAAAATACCTCCAAGGTAAGTAAAGTCTGGATCTGCAACAGAAAAGAGAAGAAAGTCATTGGTGCTGAGCTTCTTTCAGACCTAACTTAGAAAGCTTCACTACATCGTAACATCAGGAGGCATTTTCATTGATAGATGCCGCATATCCCTAGCCATCTGTGACAATGCTTATGGGGTTGACATTTAATGAAAATCTGTACACTTTTTATTTCATTATGCATGCTTTCCTAATGAAAATATTAACTGTCAAATGTAATAGCTAGTCCACTAACATATGAACGGATGAATAAAATATGGTACATTTAATACAATGGAATACTATTAGTCTTAAAAGGAATACATTTCCTTTGTGCTGAGCTATGTTAAATGTTTTCTAAAATATTTGCTTCAATTAGGAGTGGTGACATTTTCAAAATAATATAAATATACCCAATGCTACTGAGTTATAAATAGTTCATATTTAATCACGGTCAGATGTTCTTTTTTAAATATATTACACAGATGCCTCAGCATTTATTTCTAAGTTAAAATAGAAATTACAAACATAAGATTCTATATGTTGTTATAGAATATTATTTTAAGGTGTGTTACATTTGTTTATGCTCTGCAACAATATATACTTTGAAAAACTAATTTACATACATGGTTTACTCCAAGTAAGAGGGCACTCAATTTTGACTAATACTGTCTTTAATTGAAGATACTTCAGCAAGTTACCAAATTACATATTGGAAAGTGGAGAAATAAACTATTGGCTTAACTTCAAATACATTTCAGTGATTGTTCTTTTTAAACTAAAATTAAATTCATCCTTGTTTAAAGAGTCAACTAGTGGACATCAGTTTTTCTGTAAAAAATACTAAAGCAGGATTAAAATCTTAAACTATACTGGGGAAAAGCCATAGGATCTTTTTGGAAAATTAATCAGAATTTTTTCTTTCTTTTTGGAAATATTTATTTATTTATTTAGAGATAGGGTCTCTTTTCGCAGCTCTTTCAGGCTGGCCTTGAACTCACAAGTTATCTATCTTCCTTGCTACTGTAGTGTGTACAGACTTGCCTTAAACTCTCTATGTAGTGTGTAAATGAAAATATGCCTTTAAACAACAGCAAAATAAACAGAGCTGCACTTTAGTTCATTATGTATCACATATTTATTGATGTGAGTTTGTTTTCTAAGTTTAGAGATAAACTGGAGAATCCCTGTCCTACAGAAAAAGGAAATATGACACATTAGAAGAAATAACCTAGGAAACTCAATATAGTCCTGGATTTGTATAGAAAAGCACTTAATTCCTAAGCTTCCTCTATAAATTCTATAAAACAGGATATTATATAATCTTTATGCTATTTCCATTAGTATAAAATTTAATAAAGGTAGTACCAGAAGACCTATAAGGTACAAAGATAAACTATTCCAGAAATTCCAAACAGTTTTACCTATAAACTGTATAAAAATTCCTCATGATATGTAAAAAGCACAAAACAAAACTTTCGTTCAAAATGAGTGTCTTTACATATAAAGTTAGATGATTTAAGTTAATTTATTTAGGGGTGTGTGTGTGTCAGAGCACAACTTGCAGAAGTCAGTTCTCTCCTGCCACCTTGTGGAAGTCTGTGGATTAAATTCAGTTTGTCTGGCCTATGTGCAAATGCTTCTATCTGCGGAGCCATCTTTCCAGCCCTAAATTTGGTTGACTATTAAAAAATATTTTAAAAAGCCTATTAAAAATTGTGATGCTGGGTGGTGGTGGCGCACGCCTTTAATCCCAGCACTCGGGAGGCAGAGGCAGGCGGATCTTTGTGAGTTCCAGACCAGCCTGGTCTACAAGAGCTAGTTCCAGTGCAGGCTCCAAAACCACAGAGAAACCCTGTCTCGAAAAACCAAAAAAAAAAAAAAGTGTATTTATGTAGAGGCCAGAGGTCTACTTGGGTATCTTCCTTTATCATGCTCCAACTTTTTTGTTTTGTTTTAATAAGAAACAGATCTCTCATTGAACTTAACAATTCTCTCACAGAACCTAGAGCCTGAAGTTTTTGGCTTGACCTGTGGGTCAGAGCTGCTAGGATCTACTTGGTCTCTGCATTCCAGTGCTGGGGCTACAGGTGTGTGCCACTACACACATAGTTTCACATTTTTACATGGTTTCTTTTACATGAAAGTGCAGTCCTTCAAGTGCATAGCAAGCAGTTTAATCACTGACCCTGAAAAAAGCACTTTTTATTGTCTATTTTGTTGTTTCAGGAACTTATAACTTGTAAAGATGTGATTCATATATAAGATTTTGTAATAGCATTTCTGACATAAAATGATTACTTCAGTTAATTTAGGCTGTAAACATTACATGCTTGACCTATTTAAGCAAATCACTTTTTTATGCTTTGTTAGAAATGGCTGGTTCAGCTCTGTGAACAAGTTTACAGGGAGAATACCCTACATATCACTGAGTCAGCCATTCTTCTTAACTTTGCCATTTTGAGAAAACAAGTTACTATATTTTACTTGTAATAAATTCCAAATAAAATATACCATGTTAACTAAGGTTTTTGAGACCGTCTTGCATATAGCCCAGGCTATGCTACCTGCATTTCTCAACCTCCTGAGTAACTGGGAACATAAGTGTGTGGCACCATTTCTAGCTATGCTAACAATTTTTTTGATGTACAGTTCAGTGGTTTTAGTATATTTACATAGTCGTTCATCAATCACCCCTTTTTATTTTCAGAACTAGTTTCCATCATCAGAAAGGAAAGTCTGTACTCATTAAAGTACCATTTTTCTACTTTCTATTTCCATAAATTTGCCTACTTGATGTCAGACCATAGTACATGAATGGAGTTGTGTGAGAATTTGGAGTGCTTGTGAGAAACTTCAAGAAAACAAGTCTTGTGACCTCACTTTCTTCAAAACACAGAATTGTTCTTAGAATGTTCTTTTGTCTTTCTCCCAGGTATAGCAGATAGGAGTGAGTTTACTTCCGCTGTTGTTATTCATGTGCTTCTATGAAAAAGCATGTCTTTGCCAAGTATGGCCTGTCCTTGTAATTGAGTACCTTACTCATGTGATCCTTCCTAACCCTCAGGTATAAACTGTCTGATGCTCTGAATAAAGCTGGCTATTGCATGAGACTTTAATCTGCCTCATTTTTAGGAACCCACTTTCCAGGTTCATGCTACCAACTAGAGTGGTACACAACTTTAGATAACTTATACAATTGGACTTAGACAACTGGATGTGCCTTTTGTTTCTAAATAATTTTCCTTAGCACATATCACAATTCACCTTGAGGTCCACCTGGTAGAGTTGTCTACTAACCTCTGCCCAAGCACAGTGAAAAACATATACACAATAAATGTAACACACCATATACCCTATCACCTATCAAGCCATAGAAAAACCTTATGTTCACATAATTGAGTGAAAGAAGTTGACCAGAAGTGTCAACAGACTGCATGATCCCAACTGTATATGACGTGGAAGTGGTAAACCAAGAAAGAGGCCAGTGATTACCAGCAGTTTACGGGGAGGAAGGATGTGTAGTGAGTGGAGCACAGGAAATTTTTAGGCAGTCAAACTGCTCTGTATAACAGTGGATATATGCTATTTATCAAACTTATCAGACATATAATACCAAGGGTGAACTATAGTAAGCTAAAGACTTTGGGTAATTATGATGTGCCCATGTTGGTTTATGGATTGTACAAAAGACACCATTCTTTTGGAAAGATGTGGATATAGGGAAGTGGAGGGGTTTATCCAATAATCACTCCTGTTTAGTTTTGTTGTGATCTTAAAATTGTTATTTAAGTTTATTAGATGAGTTTTACTGTTTGAAAATACTGTCTTTTAAAATTAGATAGATGATATAGGTGCAAAAAACTTCCATAATGCTTATTGATTCAGATACAAAGTTGTTTGATTTTTAAGGAAAAAACTGATAATAGAGTTTTATGCATAGCATGACCAGTTTTGTAAAACAAACTGAATAAAGAAATTCATCTTAAAGAGGTAACTACCAAATCGTTACCAATGATTCAATGATTTTAAACATAAAGTGACAGGATTATAATTAGTTTCATTTGTGTATTTCTCAACTAAATTTCTTCCATAAAAACAAAACTAAAAAGATTATACACTTGCTGCACACGGTTGTTTTCTCATTCTGTTATGTTTGCGAACTCCTTGGACATAATAACATACTGATTTCTAAGTTTCCCCATTAGTGCTGCATTAGCTATGTTGTAGAATCATAGTAATGTACTTTTCACTGGATAGGACTTTAGCGTTCTCACAGCATTTGATCAGCATCTGATCAGTGTTTTTAACCTACAAGATGTAGGTAAGATGATGCAGTAGGCTGACAGTGTAGTAGTGCCCAGATATATCTACATCCAAATCCCTGTGAATTTTACTATATATGGTTATTAAAAAAAGAGTGACTATTACATTACAACATAAAGTACATCAATAAGAATTTTAAGAAGACTGAGTTTGAAGAGATGGATCACCGATTAAGAGGATTTGCTGCTTGTTGCAGGGAGAACTGGAGTTTCGTTCCCAGAACCCATAAGGCAGCTCACAACCACCTGTAGCTAGCTTCATGGGACATGATGCCCTCTTCTGGTCTCTGTGGGCACCCTGTGCATAACTGAATGCATACATACACACACACACACACCACCACCACATATACAAATAAAAAAGAAAAAGAATTTTAAGAAAAGCTGGGAAGTCAGAAGTTAGAGCAATATAGTCACAAACACAGAAATGCTGGGATAGTCTTCCCAGATAAAGAACTGATCTAATGGGGTGTAGTGGTGCACACCTTTAATCTTAGCAGAGGCAGGTGGAGTTTGAGGCTAACATGGTCTACATAGAGAGTTCGAGGACAGCTTAGGGGTACATAGAGACTGTCTCAACCTGTAGCCCCAAACAAAATAAGATTTGTTCTTTGAGCTAGGCTTTACTGGATTTTGGAATTTTTGGCTTCTAGAACCACAACTCGTATTTCTCTTTCCTTAAGTTACCAGATGTGTATAAATGTGTCAGATCCAGGAGGTGAATTCAGAATGTATTACTTCGTCTCAGGTACAACTTAATGCTTCAATGTTACAGCTACTGAGTGGCAGAGAAAATACAAACCAGATCTGGTCCTCTTAAATGCAGGTGCAGGAGTATTTTTATTGTTAAGTAGTTCCTAAAGTAATAATAATAAGTTCAATTAAAAATATCTGCCTTTGTGGGAATTGTGTAAAGACAGTGGGTTCAATTATTTAAAGGTATAACTTTATTTTGATGTTATTGGTTTTAGATGTGTGCCCTAAAAGGTATTTAAGAAGAAAATGCAACTTTGCCTGATCTACCACAGAATTAGACTGGGATGTGGTCTACTGCTCCCTATTTTAAAAAGGTTTTACTTGTTCCTAGACTCATTTTCTTTTGACTTTGACAATTTCTTTAGTCTTGATTACCTTGATCAAATTATCCTTTTCTAACCTTAAGATTCTAAAGTCAGTGGTATACTCAAATACTAAAAGGTAACTTATTTCTTAAGAACACTTAATTTGTTACCTGGGATGAATGAGTATTTTGCTCGAAATCCTAGTCCTTCAAGTTCTTCATCAGAACTAAATTTTATCCACATGAATCTTCCTGTTGACCTAATTAACGAAGGGCTTTTCATGCCACAGTAACGATCTATGAGAGGAGAGAAACCAAATGGCCCATCTCGAACTTCCAAGTGATCAAAGCGACATTCAAATGATGGCTCTATATAATAGCGTTCATCAAAGGTCAGCTCTATCCGTTGACGAGGAGCAGCTATAAAGTCAGAGTAAGCAAACAGGGCAGCATGAACAAGACATACATGTGTGGACAAGCAAATCAATCACTTCAGCGCTTCACATCTGAGAATCTCACTGAGAACTATGTATGCAAAGCCGTAAGAAAAGTTCTTTCACAGGAATAATCATGCTATGTTGTAGAATTATAGTAATGTTTCCCTGTGGTATATGTCATTACTTTAGTTAAATAAATTTGGTTGACTAAAATTAGAAGAGGTGAAAGGATAATTCTTGCTTACTTTAAAAACAATGTAGTGTGTCATGGGATACAGAAGAAAGCAAAGGCACTCAGCACGAACAGAAAGCCCAACAGGGACGCCAGTGAACTTACGTTCCTTATCAGGGAGGTTTCTCATACAGTGATGCATAGTTTAACTATAGTTTAAACAACTACAAATTCTCATTAAAATTAACTATTATTTTGTTCATGTATTTGATATTTACAAATATTTATCTTTATTATCATTTAATTCGCAAACATATTTAAAATTTGTTCTAACTGGTTTAAACAGGGCATTTAGCTAATGTCCTCAGTTTTATAGTGAAGTAGAAATTTATCCAAAAAATACAACAACACAGATTTGTTAAATACCTTCCAAAATATAGATACACTCCTTGTTTGGTGGATATGAGTCAGGATAATTTGGTGAAGCAAAATGACCTCCATTGCTGGTTCGAACCCAAATGCCACACTGGGTTGCAGGGATGTGCTTGATTCCAATGTTCTGTCCATCTTGAAGGGAATTTTAAATACCATTATAGCAAAATATAAGAAGCATTCTTTTCTTTCCCCCAACACCCTAAACAATTGCCTACTCAGTTGCATATATAACTCTACGAGAACCACTGCCAAATTTAGTATAACCAACTGATCACAGCAGAAGTGGAAGAGAGCTTTTGTATGTTATACTTATTTTGAAGGCTTGATAGTAAAGGATACGTTTGCCACAAAAGGCACCTGCCACCAAGTCTGACACCCGAGTTTGATTCTCGGAAGTCATATAATGGAAGAACAGAACTGGAAAGCTGTCCTCTGATTTCCACACCCATATATGTTTCACCATTACTTTGGCGAAAGTAAAGCAGAATTCATGGATTGGGACAACCAGGTGCAGCTGAGGGTGAAAACAGCAATTGAAAATTGAGAGACTGGTGAATGTTAATGAACTCACTGACAGTCCCAGCTTTCTCCCACTTGGTCTGTTGAAGCAACAGAGACTCTGACAGCAAACAGAGATTTATATTTTGGGAATCCACTCTATCTAAGAAAGGGTTAATCATACAGACCAGAGAGTCCCAAATGTCTGTTCAAATCTCAGATGAGAGCCACGGTAAACACATCCTATCCATACCTACAGACAATTCATGATCAGCTTTTCAGTGCCCCTGTTAAAATATTAAGTACATATGCAAGGACAACCAGGAATTTGAAGCTTCCAGTATGAAAAATTGTTGGAACACATGGAATAAAGTGCCCCCGAGTAAATAAAGCCCATGCAAAGAAATGAAAACAAACAATAAACCCAAGTTATCAACTAACGAGTAACAACAGGGTTTCATGCAATTTCTCCAGAGACAGAAAAGCAAAATAGTCATCAAAAACATTCTTCTTCTTCTTCTTTTTAAATAGAAGCAAGCTCCACCAAACAGAGAAAATCAAAGCATGAGAAAGTTTAGAGCAGAGGTCTGATGCCATAGGCGTGTGTTAAGTTTTTTTTCAAAGATTTATTTATTTATTATGTATACAGTGTTCTGTCTGCATGTATACCTGCAGGCCAGAAAGAGAGCACCAGATCTTATTACAGATGGCTATGAGCCATCATGTGGTTGCTGGGAATCGAACTCAGGACCTCTGGAGGAACAGCCAGTGCTCTTAACCGCTGAGCCATCTCTCCAGCCCCAAGTTTTACTGGACCATATCAATACCCTTCAACTGCTCATTTTGGTTGCTTTCACACAATAAAAGAAATAGGTAACTGTTTCAGAGACAGGCTCATAGAAGATTAAATATTTATTGGCTTTTTCCATAAAAAGTTTTGTAGGAGGAATTTTTATTATTAATTAATCAATCAATTAATTTCCCCCAGTCCAATCAGTTTCCCCTCTTCTCCTAGTCCCTCCCCTCATCCTCCCTACCATCGACTACCTCTCTCTTCCTGAATGAGGAAATTTTAGAAATTGAACAAAACCAAAATATTCCTAAGCCTAAAGACAAATTCATATTGAGAAACTTTGATGAGTGGTCTAAATGCTGATTTTTGCTTTTCTTTGTTTCTTTCTTCCTCCCTTTTTAAAAATTATTTATTTATTTTTTGAGATAGGGTCTTCCTATGTAGCTCCGCCTGTCCTGGAACACACTTTGTAGACCAGGTTGCCTTTGAATTTAGAGATCTGCCTACCTCTGCCTCCCAAATGCAGGGGTTAAAGGAGTTTGCCACTACTACTCAGTCATAAAACTATTTTTGTTCCTACTTCATACCTGTAATTTTGCTATGATTATGAATCATAATGCAAGTATTTTTTGGAGATAGAATCTTGTCAAATGGATCTTGACTCATCGGTTGAGAACCATTGCTTTAGAGGATTAAAAGTTCATGGTTTGCAAGATGATGGCATGACTGCAGTCTCCACGACTCAAGTGAGTGGTAGGAGAGAACCCACTTCCCAATGTTATCCTGCTCTACAGATGTGTACTGTAGCATATGTGTGTTCTTTCCCCACACAAAATAAAAGCAAAGTTTAAAATAGTCGTGGTTCTTTAAAGCAGGAAACAGAATAGAAAGAAAAATAATTTTTCCAATTGTTTCATATAGTTTGACTTTTTTTTAATCATGTGAACATATAACTTTGATGAAAATAAAAAATAAAGTTGTACAGGAAATGTACTAACTCTAACATGAAAATCTGCTTAAAAAGATCACACTAGCTCATCTTCAAAGTCAGACAGTACAATAGGACCAAGGGGCTTTGAAGACTGTACTGAAAGACTTTGCTTGTTCACACTAGAAAAGACACTTTTTAAAAAATATTTTCTTAGTGATAAAACTGTAAATTGCATTTAAACTTTAGATATAATTAACAGTGTTCTAAAAGTTATTAGTGATGCTGGCTTTTAAAAAGCTTATCAGGGCAAACTTTGTGCAGACAATTTAGTTGATTCTGGTTAAGTTGAGATCCATAGGTTAATAGAACACTTTCGGTCATTGAAATGATTTAAGAGGAATGTGTTGGTTAGTATTTTTTTTTTTTTAATCAACTAAGCCAGGGTCATCTAAGAGGGCACCTTAGTTGTCTGTGGGGAATTTTCTTGACTAATGATTGATATCGGATGGTTCAGCTCACTGGGTAGGGCCACCGTGGGCAGTTGATTCTGGGTCCTGTAAGAAAGCAGACTGAGCAAGCCCGGGAGAGCAAGCCAGTAAACAGCACTCCTCCATGGCCTGTGCATCAGCTCCTGCTTCCAGAATCCTGCCCTGACTCCTGCTCTGACTTCCCTTGATGATGCATTGTGATGTGAAACTGTAAGCCAAATAAATCTTTTCCTCTCCCAAGCTATTTGGTTATGGTATTTTATCACAGTAATAGAGAGAAAACTAAAACAAAGGATTATGAAATAGCATCCAAAAGTTGTAATTCTTTCAAACTGTGTACACATACCATGTACCTCTCCATACTTTACCTTGGGTCTTTTGGGCCACAGCAATCCCTTCCACTACAAGTACTGTTATTAGCAACACTAGAGAAAGAACAGAAAAGAATAGTTAAAAAGTTGCATTTATTTTACATTTTACTACACCTCTAAGTAAACTCTGATGACAATAAAGGACTAATGACTAAAATCACTGTTTTAGATGGGTACTGTTATGGAGGCCACGTTGGCCTTGAACTCAAAATCTGGCTTTATCTTCCCTTGCTAGGATTATAAACATGTGCACACAATTTGCTTAAAATCGCCATTTCTTACCAACATTCACACTGAGTCTTTGAGATATGAAATGCTGTGCCCTTGGGCTAGTGAGAGGGCTGGCTCTTCAGGTAAGGGTGCTTGCCATTAAGCCTAAACACCTGAGCTTGGTCTTTGGAATCTATATGGTGGAAGAATGACTCCTGAAAGTTGTGTCTGACCTCCCGTGAATACCACAGTGGGAATATGTAAAAGCCCAAAGATGTGAACGTTCATGAGCACACATACATATTCACAATGTAAATAAACAAATGCTATATTCTGATTTACTATTCAACCCCAAAACAACCAAAGAAAAGATATAACTGATTTTGTACTTATTTATACAAGAACTAATGAATAGCATGTGTTGTTTAAAACACTTTTTTTCAATATGAAAACAAGCCCACATATATGTGTTGTGCAGGCTTTTGCTAAGCCTAACCACCCCACTCCTGAAGTGTGTTTATGTATTTGGTCAGTTGTGCAGTGTGTCATGCCAAAGCTCAAGATGGCTCACCTGACTTCTAGAAGCCCACTGACACTGCTACTGTGCATCACTGTGCTGTGATTTTGCTGTAATGGGAAGCCATATTTAGACACTAAAGCTATTTCACTCCTTACCCTGAACGTTTGAGACCTAACCAACAATATATCCGTTTTTGTGTGTTTTGGAGATTTCAAAGACATTTTTTTTTTAATGAATGGCACCTTCTTTCATTCAGTAGAAAACGTACTACTAGGCTGTCCCAAACTACTAGTTTGGTAGATAGACATTTAGTCAATAGCATTTATCCCCTTCTAAGAAGGCAAGGGTATGGCTACAGAATTAAGCAAAATGCCTAACAGCATGGACTTCAGGAGACAGGTGAATATAGGAGTTTAGGTTTTTGTCTTATACTACTGTACTAGCTGTGAGGTCTTTTTAAGCTTCATTTTAGTTATCTTCAAAATCCAGAAGATGTACTAATATGATGGGACCAGTCTCAATGGTGTGCATATCATATTGTATGTACCAAGCATTCTGCTAAGTAAATGGTAGATACTGGGAAAAATTAGCACCTTCCTAGAGTCAACTATCAAAGACTACCTGAAATACAGGTGAAAACAGAGGTTTAGAGACTGCATAATGGAAACACGGAGAAGGAAACTGGTATTCATTCTTTCGGAGATAAAAGGGCAGAGTGAGGAAAACATCTGGAAGTGAGGTATATTCTGACAGACCTAATTGGACTTGAACTCCTGAGAAAGAAATATGGTAGCATAGCAGGTTAAAAAAAAGCAAGACCGAAGAGTAAAAACCCTTAAATACCATGTTGACGAATTTATACTTTCAATTAAAATTTAAAAAAAAAAACCACTGTAGACTTTTGTTTGTTTATTATGGTATTAGGGAATGAACCCACAGTGCTGTGCATGCTAGCCCAGTAGTGCAGTACCATTTAGATACATTTCTAGTTACTCACTATAGGTTTTTATTTTTATTTATTTATTTATTTTTGTAGACTGGCTTTTACTACATAGTCTTGGTAGGCCTGAAACTGCTAGGTAGGCAGACTGGCCCAGAATTCAGAGATCTGCTTGGATTAAAGGTGTGCACCACCAAACCCAGTCACTCACTATTGTTTTTTTTAAACCAAGAGAGTGTATTACCACTTCTTTCAGACCAATACTCCTAATGGTTGTCTGGAGGATAAACTTATGAAAAAATCATTTGTGAAGTAATGGTGATGTACTGAAGCAGAAATCTGTGGAATTGGAAAGAAGAGACTAATGACATGCTTAAGACATAGTGAACTACAATTTATAACTTACAAGGTGTTAGGGAGAGGGAAATACAGTGAATGACGACTTTGCCAAATGACACACACACACACAGAGTAATAGCACAGGTTTGCTTAATAGCATGCCTTCAGTGTCTATTAACAAGGCTATCAATGTGCAAAGATACAGTTCTTGTCACTTAGCTTACACATTGAAATCTAAGCATTTGACCTCTTCATCCTTGGTTTCTTGAATCCTTATTAACCTTTGTCTCCTTTCAACTATATTGACTGCCTTTCCCTTTTCAAAGACTTTTTTTTTTTTTTTAAAAAAAAAAGAATGTTGCTTTCTTTCATTCAGTAGAAAGCATACTACCAGTCTGCCTGGAATAGGTATTGAACAGTTAATTAGAACAAGAAAAACCACTGTAGGCTTTTGTTTGTTTGATTAAAGAGTCCATGTCAGAATGAGCAATTCTTTTCTTTTAAATTTCTGTTTTAGGTGTTGTGGGAACATGTCTTTAATTCCAGAACTCAAGAGGCAGAGGATCTCAGTGAATTCTAGGACAGCCAGGGCTACATAGTGAAATCCTGTCTCAAAACAAAACACTTCCCATCTTTATACTGGAACTGAGTTAGAGGAACAGAGCCTTGAACTTAAAAACAATAACCACAACAAAATTAGGAGATTTATGATGAAACAAACAAACAAACCCATAATCCCGGGCTGGAGAGATGGCTCAGTGGTTAAAAGCATTGCCTGCTCTTCGCTCTTCCAAAGGTCCTGAATTCAATTCCCAGTAACCACATGATGGCTCACATCCATCTGTAATGGGGTCTGGTGCCCTCTTCTGGCCTTCAGGCATATACGCAGACAGAATATTGCATATATAATAAGTAAATATTAAAAAAACCATAATCCCAAAACATTAGGAATCTGAAGTTCAGCAAATGAAATATTCCTTTATGTCGATTATCCTCTCAGAGAAACCCAGCTCCCATGGTGTGTCATTTAGATGACACACAACTGTTCAATACATTTTGTTCACGTTCCTTTCTTTCTAGAATCACAGGTAAACTATCATTTTCCATATTTATAACTCACAGCTTTAAAGCAAGTGACACCAAGCAAGTAGAAAAGGTAAGAAATCAACAAACATGGGCTGGAGGTGTCTCAGGGGTTAACAGTACAAATGCTCTTGCAGAGGACCTGGGCTAAGTTCCCAGCACCACATGGTGGCTCAAAATGATCTGTAACTTCAGTTCCAGTGGATCTGATGCTCTCTTCTGAACTTCAAGGGGACCAGGCACACATGTGGTACACATACATACATGCAGGTAGCACATCCATACATATAAAATAAAAACAAATAATCTTAACAAAATTAACAAACAGAAGCAGGAGACCAATAGTACAACTAGGAATAAAAAAGTGTGTCAGGAAATTAAAAACATAGTAGGCAATAAAAACTCACACATATAAAATAAAATTTAAAAACAAATGGTTTTGGGATAGTATATTAACTACAGAAATAGCTGGGCGGCAGTGGCACATGCCTTTAATCCCAGCACTTGGAAGGCAGAGGCAGGTGGATCTCTGTGAGTTTGAGGCCAGCCTGGTTTACCAGAGTGAGTTATAAGACAGCCAGGGCTATACAGATAAACCCTATCTTGAAAAACAAAAGCAACCCCCCCCAACCAAACGGGTGTGTGTGTATAATTTTAATAAAGACAGAAACAAATGTTTTTATTTTGCACATTTTATTAAAATATATAATATACAAATTTATTTTATATACACATGGAAAAATGGTTATATCATCAGAAATATGTACCAAAATAAAAAACCAAAAATTTCAGCTTTATTAATATTAAACAATGTAGATTTGGGGCTGCAGTAATGGCTCTGAGGTTAAAAGCTGCTGCTGTTTCTCCAGAAGACTAGATATTGCAGCACTCAAAGCCAGTGACTCATAACTGTCTGTAACTACAGCTCTAGGGACCCCACATCTTCTTACAGCTTACAGCTTCCTTGGATATCTGCACAGATGTGGCGTCTCTCTCTCTCTCTCTCTCTCTCTCTCTCTCTCAACATTCACTCTAAAAATGTAGTTCTTAATGAAGATGAAAAATATTGCTAGGAGAATTTTAAGGCAAAAAAAGAGACTTTCATCATGTTGTTTGCAAACTGGGGAGACAGAGCCATTGGCATAAACTTAGTGTGATCCAAAGGAGTGAAAAAGGTTTGGTTAAAATAAAGCTCTTGACCAAGTTCTCATGCTGGCCCAAGTGTTCATTACAGACTGGCTGATATTTAAAGCTTAAGGCTGGATGGGGTGGTGTACACCTTGTGGTAGTTTGAATGTAACTGGCTCCCATAAACTCATAAGGAGTGGCACCATCAGGAGGTGTGGCTTTACTGGTCAAAGTATGGCCTTGTTACAGTGGAAACAGATTCTGAGGTCTCATACATGCTCAAGCCATTCCCAGTGAGACAGACCACTTCCTGCTGCCTGTGATTCAAGACATAAGAATCCTCCAGCACTATATCTGCCTGTGAGTTGCCTTGATGATAACAGACTAAACCTCTGAACTGTAAGCCAACCCCAGTTAAATGTTTTCCTTTATAAGAGTTGCCGTGGGCACAGTGTCTCGTCACAGCAATTGAAACCCTAAGACACACCTGTAACCCCAGTACTTAGGAGGCAGAGACAGGATTTTTTGAGTTCCATGCCAGCTTGGTCTACATATGAGTTCTAGGCCATCTAGGGTTGGAGTGAGACCCTCTCTTAAAACCAAACCACCAAACAAACAAAATAAAACATCGTTTACTGTAGGTCATATAGCTCATTAGTTAGATTTGTTTATCTTGGCAGCTGATAAGAATATAACTAGGCATGAGACCCCAAAAGTCTAGCTTGTCATTTTTCCGTGAAAAGTGTGACATCAATCCATCCCTCTGTTAGCAAATTGTTCCAGACTTCATTTTTATTGCTAGCTAGTCATCTGGCCCTCTTCTTGGAGCCAGCTGCCAGTGAGGGCATTTAGATATCTGTTAGATCTCCAAAAGCTCTTGGGTTAACTGGGTTCTGGTTTCTTGTTGGGATGAATTCAGTCTTAAAGATTTTAACATTACCCTGAGTCTGGTCTGTATCTGTTGTAATACCTGTTAAAACAGCTTATGATACGCTTAAAGAGAAGCCAAACATCATTCCTTGTATGAAGAGAATCACTGAAGGTGGTAGAGCAGAATACAAGAGGGAGCCAGTGCCAGATAAGATTTAGCCACCTTTAATAAGAGTTTGAAAGTTTCCAATTCAATCTGCCCCCAAGGTATCCAGGTATAACTTGAGGTACATATAACAGAATTGACACTGCCCCATGCAACAAGAACCATTATTTAGGAGTATATGAGCACAGGAGTCCAAAGAGCTCTGGTGGGGCCTAATGGTCTTGGGTAGCAGAACTGGTGGCTGTGTTAACAGCGCAGGAGGGGTCAGTGTGATGACTGGGTAAAAACACTTTCCAAATAAGGCTAAATTCAATCCTCAGAACAAACTCCTTAGAGTTGTCCTCTGATCTCTATTCATATATGTACAACACACACACTCATACACAATAGTAAGAAAAATTAAAAACTCAGAATGGAAAAAGTTTTCAATTATGTATTCATTCTAGGTGGTACCAATTCCTAACAAAGATCCTAGTATTCTTCCATGTCCAGGATAATTCCTCTTAGTAAACCATACCTTAGGAATGTCCACAGCTGTTATCCTTATAATTAAGGGTTGGCATAATGGTAACTACCTCTAAAATAATTTTCTAAAGTTTCTCTCTACACTGTGTTATTTGGGCTGGGAACAACAGACTATTTTTAAGATGGCAAAGGGTATAGCCAGATATCCAAGAGGTAGGTACCTCCGATCTCTAACTGCCAAGTTCTGTTCTCATAGCTCAAATGAAAATAATCCCAAGAGCGGCACAAGAAAGCCCTGCGATGTGGGTTTTTTTTTTTTTTAAGGTTAAGATGACTTTCAGTGGGAGGGAGGTAAGAAGAAAGGAACACCAAGTCAGTGAGGAGGAAACCTGGGCAGTAATTCATTTGGCTTGTGGCTTGTCATGTGAGGGAGATAGGTTTTCCAGGTGACCAGTCCAAGCAAGAAGGTTCTTGTTGGTAACAATGGAGTTTAGTTTTGTAAGTAGCTCTCCCCCACCTCCCGGATCAGCTCAGGATACAAAGTTAAATCTAGAGTAAGGGGGAAAGCTAAGGAAGAAACTTCACAGATCTTATTAAGCCTATTTATTCCTGAGTGTCTCAGGACAATGAACAGTGAAGTTGCAGACTCATACCAAAGTCTTCAGTAGGGGTGTGATGGCATGTCCAGTATTCCACTAAGCTTCTGTTCCCAGCCAAGATCTGGGAGGTAGATAATGGTGATCTGTGCAGAGCAGAAGGGATGGCTAGGATAGGCAGAACAGTAACAAAAGTCACTATTATATTTCAATGTCAGAGAAGCTGAGTGGGGAAGATGTAAGGATCAGGGAGATGCTAGGGCAGTGGCTCTCAACTTTCTTAGTGCTGCGATCCTTTAATACAGTTCCTCATGTTGTGGTGACCCCCATACCTAAAATTATTTGGTTGCTACTTTCAGACTGTAATTTTGAATCATACGAATCTGATATGCAGGATATTTGATATGTGACCCACAGGTTAAACTGTTGTGCTAGAGGTTGTTTATGATCTCATCTCATGGTGGATCAAACTAGCACAGGTAGTGAAGACATTTAGAGAAAAATTTAGCAAGAAGATTAAAGAACTGGAATGGTTGTCAATCAATGTGATAAAAAAGAGACACTGGTGTTATAGGACTATGAAGGACTACTTCATGGGGAAGTAGCATAAAGAAAATCCCTAAGTTTTCAGCTAGATGCAAATTCATTTTGAAGTTGTGCTGTTCTTGTCCTGGTTCTTGGGAGAAGATGCTTTCTCAGATGTCATTTTATTTCTTTTGGAATGTAAGCTTTCTTTTTAACTTGATTTTGATACTAGTGGCAGGAGTTGAGGTCCATTAGCGGAGAGTGAGAGGGTCAGGAAATCTTTGCAAATGGTACCACCCTAGAAAATGAACCCCTATGCCATATCCTTTAATTTAGCTGTGATGTGGGATTCCCCTCTGTATGCTGTGAATATGTTTTATTACCACTGGTTAATAAAAAAATCTGCTTTGGCCTATGGCAGGGAAGAATATAGCAAGGTAGAAAATCCAAGCAGAGACAGAGGAGGAAAGAAGGTGGAGTCAGGCAGACACCATGTAGTTGCTGAAGAAGAAGGAAGCCGGAACCTTACCAGTAAGCCACAGACTTGTAGCAATACATAGATTAATAAAAATGGGTTAATTTAAGATGTAAGAGCTAGCTAGGAATATGCCTGAATCACTGGCCAGTGTTGTAGTTAATATAGTTTCTGTGTGCTTATTTAGGTCTGAGTGGCTAGGAAATGAACACAGTCTCTACTTACATAGCTGTACATCGGTTGAAAAAAGCTTCTATAGAAGGAAAGATATAGGTTAATTAATAGTATTTGAAAGAGTCCCTTTAGTGGGACTAGAAGGAACCTGAGGTAGTATCATTTCTAATAAACTCTCCAGGCTTCAGTATGTAAGAGCGAGGTTTGTATACTGGGTACATGCAGTTGAAGGAATCTTTAACAAAGGTAGCGGTACACTATAGGATGTTAAGCAATCCTTTGTAGCAATGCACTTATCCTCTAATAAGCACAGGCTAGTGAAGTGCTTTGTCTAACACTTAAATGCTAAATGTTTTGTACAGCCAGTAACGATCTCAAAAAGAGATAAAAATGTCTTCCTATAGGAGTGAAAGGTTGAGGGAAACTAAGGGAAGGAACCTTGGGTAATGACAGACTAAATATCTCACAAATTCTTACCAACTAGGCATTTATTTCTCCAATGGTCTGTGCAATGTATCTAGACAACTGGGTATATTAAGTACAATGGAGATACTGATGGGCTGATTTTACAATTGGAATAATTTGTCTAGTATAATGAATCCTTTCTTCACTACAAAGTTCTTAGGGGATCGTCCTGGTAAATATTTTCCATGTTCTAGACTAGTGGTAAGGGAAAGCTTCAGCTCAAAATGAAACCATGCCAGCTATAACCAGCACATACCAGTATCCTGTGAAGTGGTACAGTAAACAAACCTTGTCAGACTTCCAATGACCATTAGACAGTTGAGAGATGACCCTGAAAGCATGATTTGGCTTTCCAGGGTTGTACCAGGGACATATTTACAGTCAATATGCCTCATAAGCAGTGATGAGTGAGGGCTTTCAATAATATTCCTTTTCCTATTTGACCACTTTGCCAATATTCTAGGAAGTCAAGACACAAAGGAAAAAAATTGTGCAGGATGGGATGCCAGTTCAAAATCAAATAAATCAAATAATGCTCCTGTCCATCCCCATTCCCAACCATTCCCCACTCCTGGTCATGCAGAAAATCCTTTATTAGTTGGTTGCACAAACCTAAGGTTGAGGAGGACACAGGCAGCTTATATAGGCTACAACATTAATATGCTTGCTTCTTAAAAGAGAGCTTTTATTTGAACTCTTGGAACCTGAGTGACATGAGGGGACAAGGGTATGGTCCTTACTGTCACTGGTAGTCCTAAGGACGTAAATGTCTTTTGGGCGTCTATAGTAAACCCAGCACACATGTGATCCTTGAAATGTATCTACCGTCTGTATAAAGGTTTCTATAATCAGTGAATGGAGCTGAAGCCTTAGCAAAGGGTCTGGATTCTATAATCTTGTTAAAGGAAACTATAACAAATCTGATATGATAATGGCTACTGGATCATCTGAAATAAAATCTTTTACAAACTAATTATTGTAGTATGTACTCTACAAGGGAGTTTCTTGTTCATTTAGTCAGGGAGAAGTCACGTTGTTAGTGCAAAAAAGTCAGGAGGGCACCACAACCTGGGAGAGGAAGCAGAACAGCAGAACCCAACACATTCTAACAAGTGATAGTGAGATGAGGTGAGGAGGAAAAGACTTTCCTAGGTGAGCTGCTAGCCGAGTTAGCAGCCAGCGTTAGTTAGCTAGTTAGCATTCGGTATAGTGAGAGTTGAAAACAGCTTCAACAGAGGGAGTAGGGATACAGATGAAAGAAGGTCCTATGAAAACTGTTCGGTGAGGTAGTAACCTCATATAGGCAAAAACACAGTTTTTTGGCCAGTAGGTCTAGCTGCTGTCTGTACTGATCCAATGGTCTGTTTTACCTCCTAGAACTGAGGTAGGATTCTTAGTGCCTTCCTTTCGCATACATAAATATGTGGAAAGAGAGAAGATAACTGGGTGTCTTAGAGTGGGAGCTAATGTCAGTTGCTTCCTGATATCCTCGAAGAACTGTTTTCCATTGTAGAACCACTAAATATGGTAAGGAGAGCAATTTTTCAGTAAATTGTAAAGAGAGCACCAAAGAAAAGTTTAGTAGTCAGTTCTGGGAAAAAAGTTCTAAAAATTCCCAGAGTTGTCTTTCAGGGCAGGGAAGAAGAGAAGCTAAATGTCTTGAGGGCAGGAAGGATAAGATTCAGATCTTTATGCATCAAGAGCTAACTCCCAAATTTGATAGGGGTTTTACAGAATTGGAGTCCTTATACCTTCTAGAGGACAGGCTATGAGAGAATTGGAGCCTTTCAGTACAGGCTTCTCGGGATGAGGCATATAAAAATAGATTATTCTAATATTGAAGAAAAATTGAACCATATTAGAAAGATATATTAGCTAAGACATCCTGAATTATCGGAAAGAACTAGGTGGGGCTTTCATCTTCTCAGGTAGACTGCTGATCCTTTTGTGTTAAAGTAGAAAGGTACTGGCTATGTATTGGATGTACTGAAAAAAGCACCATAGAAGCCAATGGCTGCTCAGGGGAAACACTGGACAACAAAGATTGAAGGACAATAATCACTGGCTGTTAAGGAATAACGATTTTGTAAACAGCTATTAAATCTTGAAGAAATCTTCATCCTTTTCCATTAGGCTAGTGGACAGGTAAGATAAAAATACCAGAAGAGTAGGTAGAGGGAACACACTTCTCATGTGTAAAATCATCTACTATGAGTTGCATGCCACCAACAGGCTTAATGACTATTGCTTAACACTGGGGAGAAATTTGTTAGGATTCACCTGGATTTTAACTGGAGATACTGAATGGATATGATCAACATTAGTACTGGAATGAGTCCAAAGGTCTTGGTCAATTTACTGGAATGTTGGCAGGTGTGGCAGTATTAGAACATGGCTTTCTGGTGGGATTAATTATATGTTTCTCCCTTTGGGAAGAAAGAGCTTGATTTTGTGTTCATAAAATTTTTTCCTATAAGGTACATGGGGGAGGGGTTGTAGCAATCAGTAAGCAGCATAGTGACTTTCCAGGAGAGAGCATTATTAGAAAGAAAAGGTTGAGATTTGGAAACTGTCACAGATTGGGTAACAATCTCAACCATCTGAAGGAACTTGGAACTCTGGGGAAGACATGCGGGTGTCAATGTTAATAAGGAACAGAATATCCATTGTGTTGCATTTGAAGGAAAACAGCCCTCACAGGCTCATATATCTGAATGTTTGTTTCCAGTTTGTGGTCCTGTTTAGGAAGTGTGGCCTTTGTTAGTGGAGTTACACCACTGGAGGTGGGCCGTGAGGTTTAAACCCACACCAGGTTCACTCTTACTCTCTCCCTTGCCTGGAGCTTGTAGATCAGAATGTACTGCTCCAGCACCATGTCTACCACCACACTCCCTACCATGATGATCACAAGCTAACTCTCTGAAAGCGTTAAGGAGGTCCCAGATTAAATGCTTCCTTATGTAAATTGCCTTGGTCATTGTGTCTTTTCACAGAAGTACAACAGTGACTAAAACACCATGGTGAACAGTGATCTTATTAGCTGCTCTAATCAGGCTTTTTATGACCATGATAAACACCTGAGAAACAAAGATTTATTCTGGCTCATTATATCTGTTTCAGTGATTTAGTCCACAAGACTGCTCCATCGCTTCTGGGCTGAGAGTGCATATAAAGGTAGAAAGAGTGTGGTAGAGTAGAACTTCTCACCTTAGAGCAGTCAGGAAGCAAATAGAGCAGAGGAGGCCAAGACAAGATATATCCCTCAAAGGCAAACCCCAGTGGCCTCCTTCCTCCACAGGTGCTATTTTCTAAATAGCCCATTCAGAATAATTACAACCAACAATCAAGTCATTGATAAAGTTAACATCTTTATAGTTCAATTATCTCTCAATAGTGCCATAAGGGTTTTTTTTTGTGTGTGTGTGTAGGAGTACACTTTATTTTTGTGTGTTTATGTGCATGTGTAAGATAGAGGCCCTGATGTCAGGTGTCTTCCTCAATGACTGTTAATATTACAACACCCCAACACCCACATACGCATGCATGTATGTGCATGTGCATGTGTATAATTCTTTGACAATGTCACATATGTCTAAATTGAATTTTGGGTCATTTTCACCCTTCCCATTACTCCCTCACACACTTGCATGTACTCTATTGCTGAAACCCTGGTTCTCCCAACAAATCTCCTCTTACTATAATGTCTTCTATTTTTTTGACCCATTGAGGTTAATCAACGCTGTTTGTAAAAGCATGAATAGGGGTTACTGTGTTAAAACACCTTCTAAATACTGATATTTACACTCATAGCTTAGTGCTGCTCTCAGCCTTTACCAGAGAAGCTTCGTTTTGAAGTGAATGACCATGAATACAGCAACTCATTAATGCAGTGGTTCACAACTGGTCAAACTGGAAAATAAGCAACTGTGGAATGTTTGTGTTTAAACGGGGCATCTACATCATCCCCTCCAAGGCTTAGGGAACATTATGGAAAAGGAGGTGCAGAGAATAGAAGAGGCTGAGGTCAGGAAAGAGTCCTGCGAAACTCACCACAGCTGTAGTGACCTGCACAAGACTGGGCCCATCACTACTACTTCACAGTGCTTGGGAAAGGGTTCACGAGGTTCCACCTTTTGCTGAGGGACTAGGTGCTGAGGGAGGGAACATTTCCTTCAGAGGAACAGCTAATAGCAGATTAGTTGTCTACCTTATTTTTTGAGGACAAGTTTCTCAATGAATCTGGAGCTGATCAATTTGATTAGATTGTCTGGCCAGCAAGTCCCAGGGATTCTACTGTCTTTGCCGTTACAGTGCCAAGATTATAGCTATAGTCCACTGTGCCTAGTTAGTTGTTATAAATAAGAAAAATGACCATAGACAATCTCTAGTTTTGCTTGAAGATTTGGAGTGAAGTAGCTTTATCAGGGTTTAACTGCTTGTATTTGAAGCAATTGCTTGTAAAACAGTCAGTTTACGAACCCAAATATAAAATCAAAACCAGGTCTTTTGATTGAGATGTGGAGGCCATGGGTAGTTTTAACTGGAGAGTCCTTAATTTGATTTGCTTTCTCCTGGAAAAGGCTTCAGTGGTTTTATGCTTCTTGTTCTTTTTAATAGTTTTGGTTGGCTAAAAGAGGATATTTCATGGGGGTGTTGTGTTGCTTGTTCAAATCAGGGTGTTGAAGGGTTCTGAATCTAGCCAAAGATCAAGTCTCATCACAATTCTGTAACTTCTAAGTTTTGACAAAAAGTGCATTCTACTATATTAAAGTGATTAAGGGTACAGGGTTAGCTTTTTGGGAAGGTCTTATACTAAGAATGACTTTTAGTTGCGCTCTCTCTCTCTCTCTCTCTCTCTCTCTCTCTCTCTCTCTCTCTCACACACACACACACACACACACACACACACACANAGAGAGAGAGAGAGAGAGAGAGAGAGAGAGAGAGAGAGAGAGAGAGAGAGAGAGAATATTATCAAATCCCAGGCACTCAGCTAGCTTAAAATCTTTAAGGGACTTTGTCATTAGGCAACTAGCTTCCATTCCTGAGCCTGTCCATTTCCTACAAACATTAAGTGATAAAATTAATTTGGAATTTAGAACCACCAGTTTGGAGGACTAGAAAATTTCTTAGAATTGCTGAATATTCCAGTTAGTATAAAGAGGGTCAGCAATATATTTCTACTTCTAGTTATTTGGATTTTAAAGGGTGCAATTAAAAAAACCTCTCAATGACTGGAGAAAGGAGTAGGGAAATTAGGGGAAGAGATTAAAGGGAAGCCTGGAGAATGGGAGATGCACCAAGGGGGTGAAGTAGGATGTAAGGAGTAAGTGGCTGGGAAAATGCAGAGTTTTATCTTTGTTGGTAAGTGTTTGTTTCTTCATTAAACTTGCTGAGTTTTGGTTTAAAGTTCTCTCTGTGACAAGTGACTGTGGGATCTCATACTTGTTGATAAGCTTTAAAATGCTTCCCAACGCTTTGGCCAAGTTTAGAGTTCTTTTTATTTTTATTTCCTCTTTCGTTTGGAGACGGGTTTCTTTGTGTAGCCTTCACGGTTCTGGAACTCACTCTGAGACCAGGCTGGCCTCAAACTCACAGAGATCAGTCTGCTTCTGCCTCCTGAGTGCCGGGAATAAAGGGGCCGACTTTAGCATTTTATCTGTTTTAATGAGGCATGCAAATAGACGAGTTTTTGCTCACTGTGGGTTATCTAGGTTCAGAGACCTAACCAATTACTCTTTTGGATATGACTCTTAGTCATGAAAAAAGCTGGAGTGGCAGAAGAGAGCTTAAACCCTGGTTTACCCCTTTTGTGTGTACCTAATGAAGAAGTCTCTGCGTGCAACTCAAGACTTCTACATGAATCAGAGGATGTCTGAAACAAAAGGGACTTACCCAGTGTGCCTGGTAGAGCCACGGAGACAAATGAACTCAAGTGCCTTTTGTTCTTGCATATGTATTGGTTCAGAATACTGTACAAAAACTGGAAGAGCCCTTTGGACTTCAATTCTCATTCCACTGAATGTCAACACAAATTTGTTAAGACAGACCTTAAGCCTATAAAGGAGGCTGTATTTCAGTATTTTGCAAACTGAGTAAACAACAGCCTTTGGTACAAAAATCTAAATGAGATTTAAAAGAACAAAGAGAGCTGGCTGGTAAAGACAAAGCTTTGCTCTAGTCCTATATAAACAAGGAATGGTAGCACAGAGATAGTGCTAGGCTGATATTTAAACTTGTTTTCACTCTGGCTAGTTCCGGTAAGCAAAGATGAGATTTACTTTAGAGGTTATTTATCTTTTTAAAAAATTATTTATTTTATGTGTGTTTTGCTTTCATGCATGTATGTGTACCCATGTGTGCCTGGTGTCCTCAACAGATACCCTGGAAATGGATGTTTGTGAGCTGAAATGAACCCAAGTCCTCTATAAGAACAAGTGCTTTCAACCGTTGAGCCATTTCTCCAGTCCTGGAGTTACTTATCTTGACAGTTGAAATAGGAATATACTCAGGCAAGGACCAAAAAAATTTAGTTTGTGATTTCTCTAAGAATAGAATAAAAATGAGCACCCTATACATGCCAACAGATGACTACCAGACCTACTTTAATTTCAGTTCAGTTAGCCTACTAACTAGAATAATTGGGATTCTTTTAGAATAATTAGATTTTACTAAGTTCACCCAAGTGTTCCTAAGGATATATTCACATTTTGCCACTGGATTGAAAAGTGGCACAACTTTTTGGCTGTTACGTCTGGTAATGTACTGCGGTTTAAAAAGTGGGCAGGTCTGGAACAGTCCTCCATTGCTGGTGGGAGTGCAAACTGGTAAAACTGCTTTGAAAATCAGTATGACAATTTCTCAGAAAATTAGGAAACAACCTTCCTCAAGACCCAGCAATACCACTTTTGGGTATATATCTAAAGGATGCTCAATCATACCACAAGGACATGTGCTCAGCTATATTTGTAGCAGCATTCTTTGTTATAGCCAGAAACTGGAAACAACCTAAATGCCCCTTGACCAAAGAATGGATAAAGATGTGGTACATTTGTACAATGGAGTCCTACACAGTGGAAAAAAATAATGACATCTTAAAATTTGCAGGCAAATGGATAGCCCTAGAAAACATCACATTGAATGAAGTAGCCCAGAACCAGGAAGACAAATGTAATATGTACTCACTCATAAGTTGTTTTAGAAACAAAGCAAAGAGCCAGGTGGTGCTGGCGCACACCTTTAATCCCAGCACTCTGGAGGCAGAGGCAGACGGATCTCTGTGAGTTCGAGACCAGCCTGGTCTACAAAAGCTAGTTCCAGTACAGGCCCCAAAGCCACAGAGAAACCCTGTCTCAAAAAAACCAAAATAAATAAATAAATAAATAAATAAAGCAAAGAAAAACCAGCCTACAATTCACAATCCCAGAGAACCTAGACAATGAAGAGGACCCTAAGAGAGACATACATGGATCTAATCTACATGGGAAGTAGAAAAAGACAAGTTCTTCTGAGTAAATTGGGAGCGTGGGGATCATGGGAGAGCGTAGAAGGGGAGGGGGAGGGAAGGAAGGGGTAAAGAAGAGGAACAGAGAAAAATATACAGTTCAATAAAACCAATAAATACTATATACAAAAAATGTGCAGGCCTGACCATGCAATTCTATTTCAGGTTTGAGAAAGGAATTACAGAGTATTCTTCAAAGTTCAGTGTGCACCGGTCACCTCCAGGGTTATCGGATGAGAGAGTGGTAGGTGAATGGGATTTACTTTTAGCTGTCTAGAGGTCTAGAGCAGGATTCAAACATCTGTGCATTTTCCTGATGCTGGTGCTGCTGGACCCGGGACCATACATATTGTGAGGTCCCTGTAATAGGAAAGAAAGAGAAAGGGTCTTTTCTCCTCTTTGATACTGAAAGAGACAAGTTTGGGCCAATAACAGATGGAGCAGGAGGTGGACTAACTGGTTCTTGTAATGTTGACCAGGAGAATGGCTTTGCTGTTTTCTTAAGGCCCTACAAACATTTCTCATTGTTTCTCACTATCCATACTTGTTAGGCATCTTTTTTTCATCTAGATAACCACCTCTACAATGTCTAAAAACTCCTCCTTCTAAGAACTTCTTCCAGATTAACTTTACTTGACAGAATCCTCATTCTCATTTTTGGGACTATTTACTAGCTCTCTACCAATCTGACTTTGTTACCTTTCAATTTGTGCATTTGTGTGTTAGCATTAGGACTGGACTATGTAGCAGAAATACCAAAATGAACAGTTTAAACAGGATACTATTAAATTTCTGATATACGACAAGTAAATTAGAGGTAAGCAGTCAAAGCAAAGTGCAGATTGTTATCAGAGAGCCAAGACCGTTCTGTCTTATTATTCAGTTCTGTTCCCAAAGTCATCTCATGACTCAATGTGGATATTAGGTTGCCAGTCATTACAACTCTCCCTATTTACCATGACTGTATCATACTCTACATGCAGGAAGACATGGCATAGGCTATTCCTTTCCCCTTAAACACAAACTAAAACAAAACTTGCCCAGAATTTAAAATTATTTTAAAACAAAAAGTTTATTATAAATAAAAAGTAACAGTTTCCTTAAGGTGTAATATCATTTTATGTTTATATAGGACAAAATGATGCTACCATACCTAATCTCAAGAGGGTCTGGGAACAATTTTTATTGTGACTAACCATGTTTTTTAAATAAAATTCAGAGAATTAATAAAGAAGAGTAATGGCTTTTTGGCGAAAATCAAAAGTTGTGCTACAGACCTCTGTGGACTAATGTGCGTACAGCAACCAGTTATCTTTTCAAAGTATAATTTAGATCACATCATAGTCTTTCACTAAGTCTTCTAAAAGATTCCCATTACATGTAAAATAAATCTACCAGCCATACTCTTTTGAGTACAGTGGCATCTGGAACCTTAGCATTTCTTCTGATTGTTGTCTGTAGATCCACAGACCTCCTCCCATTACTTCAATGCCAAGTTGTTCTTGTCTTAGGGACTAACCTATGTTATATGTCTAGTAGTTTCTGCATGGCTGATTCCTTCATTCTTTCTGATTTTGTGAAGCTTCTCCAATCTGTTTTCTTTATCATATTTCTCTACTGTCACTATTATTTATAATATCCAATATTTGTCATTTGTATACGTGTGCTTATTTAGTTTCTTCTTACTAAAGAGCCATGTTTGCCTGATTCACTGACAAATCTTCACTGCTTAGACTGACCTGGCAGGTAACAGCACTCCATACAGATTAGAGGAAGGCATGAAGTGACCAAGCAGGGATCTGACTGCACACAGTACTGAGAGAGCTGTACTTACTGACAAACTCACATCTCACTTAAAAAGTAGCACATATACAGTCTAGCTTTTTATAAATCAGGATCAGGGAGGATATGGAAAGAACAGACCTTTTTTTTTTTTTTTAAATTCAGATACCAGACACTACTCTTGTTTATCAACGTGGCTCAACTTATCTTTGCTAGCAATTAAACACGTCTCTTTCCAGGTATCCTATGGTAAGCATCTAAAAAGTAAACATAAGGTTTGTTAAATCTGACAAGAGATGACAGAATAATGGCTTTTTTTGACCAACTGTATTCCAAAGCACAAAAAATACCCAAACTTAAATCTCCTCTATTACTGGCAGAGGATGAAGACGGTTGGTGAACATTACATCACTGCAGCCTACAGAGGCTGATCCCCCTGCCAGGCACATTTCTAAGAAAGTGACTGCAGCAGAAGTGCTTTCTCCTTCCTGCACAATGGACACAATGCTGTTAGTGAGTGCTCTGAGGGCAGGTTTGTCTGCTACACCTTGATTAAAGGAGTCGACTTTCCACATCCATAGCAACTGTCATCAAATTTTCATGTGATCAAGCCACACCTGAAAGAATAATTGCTGTCTTCTAGTGTTGTAATTTCTAATATATTACTCTATGCATATGTGATCCAAGCAACCTTAGCCAGGACACAATTAAACTTTCTGATGAGCATATGGTACTACGTCACTTTGTAGAAACATGCTAGCATGAAGGGTGGGTGGTCTCAGAACAACTACAGCAATGCTCCTCTTAACTGCTGCTCTGGGTTTTGATGTTAAAGTGCCTCTGAAGGGCTTCTGCCATTAAGGAAAGTTTAGGAATCGCTGGTTAAATCACCTCTTAAGAGCCTCCTTTCTAACTCAACCTTAACCTTCAAGTATTCCAGAAGCACAGTTAAAACATCAATAATTATTCTGAAGATGAACATTGGAAGATGATAGATTATGCTGAGCAGGTACAGCCTCTAAAATCTGAAATACTGTTTGAAAACTAGGTATGAAATTCGGAGTCTACCATTTTCCTATCGCATTCCCAAAGGACTGAAAGTGGCTTTGATTTAAACTTGCTTTGTAATGCACACATTCTTCCCCCTTAAGGAACATTGTGGTTTTAAAATGTAAATTGGCTTCTAGTTCAACATTTATTATAACAAAGCCATTGTTTAATAAGAAATTTCAATTGATAATTAAGCAATTTATTTCCAAGCTGTGTGTGCGTGCGTAGGTGGTGGTCACATTGTAAAAGGCTCATTTCCTGGATGAGGGTTAAGATGAAAGAAGAGAAGGCAGTACTCAGTTCTGACAGGCCTTTAAATACATGTGGCTAAGGAGTCGTTAAGCTCCATTATGTCATGAACTTAACCTCAGATTATATAGCTTTGAATATCAATAGCGCTAACAGGACTTTTCTGAAGCAAATGTATAGTATTTGAGAAGAAACAATTAGTTTACAATCTCAATGGAAGAATTTCATGGGATTATAATGCCTAGCTACCGTAGACAGAAGGGTGACTCAAATTCCGTAATACCTGAAGGAGTTAATAACACAAGTGAAGTATTCACTTTTACTTACATTGGGAAGGCTCAAATAGCCAAATAATTCTTTTGTCCTAACTGATGCAAAATAGAGAAAGAATAGTGGCATCTTTAAAAAGTAAAATCAGTGGCTGGCAAGATGTCTGTCTGTAAAAGCACCTGCTGTCAAGCTTGACATGAGTGCAATCCCCAAGAGCAACCTCCCACAGGTTCTGACTTCCACATGCATGCTGTCATATATGCCCCCACACTTGTGTGCACACAGCACAAATAAATTACTGTAATAAATCACTTTCTACTCATAACTTTATACTTGTTTCTGATATTTAGCTGAATATAAACTGACCATTATATTCCAAAACAAGGATTTGAGTAAGTAGCATCTCTAATTATACAAGTGTTAAATGGCTACTTCAGAGAAAAATCTCTTGTGGATAAAATTCACTTCTAAGGCACTTAAGGGATGCTTGTTCGTGCCTTGGTATACAAGGAAATAGTAGCACTGGAAAAGAGTAGTTGTCTTGAAGTATATTTTTAGTCTTATTTTATATAGGAAATACATACATTTGATTTAAAAAGCAAATGATTCAATGTGTGCAGTAAAGCCCAAGCCCTCCCTTTTTCTTTCAGCCTCCAGATTATCTTCTCAGATTCAAATTTTGTTAACATGTTTTCTTTTAGTCTTTCCAAACCAAATTCTAATGTTTACAAAGCATAGTATAGAAAAATTAAAAATAGCTTGCACTCTCTCTAGTAAGCCCACGACAGCACAATTATATCGCGCTGTAAAAATACTTCTGCCATGTAAAATAGCTCAGGTTGAATAATATTTGAAAAAATAATAAAAGCCAGATACTATACTGTTTTCACTGGAGCTCAGCCATCACGGAAGGAATCTTTTCCGGATAGGCGCAACAATCCGCGTTGGCCAGAGAGGGCAGTGTGTACCCACAGAAAAGAAACAGGCAGGACCGCTGCAATTCCTTGAGTACCCATGGAGATTGCCCAATCCAGTTCAGTTTCCTCCAGTTTTGCAGGTAAAGCTGTGGAGACCCAGGTGATTTCTCGCGGAAGGCTAAATGGACTTGTCATAATGATGTTGCAACACTAACCTGGTGGGCTCACAATTAGAATGAAGAAAATTCCCCTAAACTAGCAGAAATCCAGCTGTGCATGTGGTTCGTTTATTATCAAAGAGTGAAACAAAATGTTCATTTCCAAGGAAATGACTGCATCAATCAGGAGTTACAAGTAACGACAGAATTTTGGATTTGTTTTTAAGTACTAATGGAATCACTAAGAATTTATGGAATAACCGAAATATTTACTGGCTAGAAGGTTATTGGTTATCTTGTCACAATTTGAACATACAAGTACTGATATACATAGCTTGATAGGTAAAAAATATGTAACGACAATTACGAATTTATGAATATTTGTCCAGTTATCAAGTTTGTCTAAGACGTCATTAATTCAAGAACGATGAAAAAGTTCTATTGAACTTTCTAATAAAAACAAAATTTGAAAATATGGTGATAACATGGACGTGAGAAACGCCAACATTTGTAATTGTGCAAATATTCAGATTCCGTGCTTAAACTATACATGCCCATATTATCACTGTCTTAACGGCTCAATATGAAGAGAGATTTTAAAATAAAGCATTCAGACATTCCATTTGCAATTAAATCATTAAGGGAAAAGGGAGTCAGTGAATGGCGGTGCTTTTCCCCGAGATTTATAAAAGGATCAATCCAGGACGAGTTCCGGAATAAACTTTGCCTTCAATGGAAACGATCTAGAAATATTTAGCTGACATAACACCTCGGCGACGAGGCAGCCGCCAAGTGGCTTTCCGAGCTTTGTGCGGTCGGCCGGCCGCTGATGACCGGCTTCCTCCTCCGCACAAGACTGGGCAGCAGGACCCTGCGATCCCTCCCGGGAAGGCTCCGCGGGGTGCGGGTCGCGGGCAGGGCGGCCGCGCGCAGCCGGAGCCCGCAGTGGTGTCGCAGCCTCCCGGCCGCAGCAGGTGGGACCCGCGGGAGGCGCGGGCGTCGCGGGGCTTCTCAGAAGCCTCGCCTGCGCGTCCGAGTCGGGGCTTTTGGGGTCTGTGCGGAATGACTTTCTGCGTTGGCGACCGGGGACCGCCGGCCTTCGCTTACACACTTTGCGAAACCCGGCGTGGAATGGTCCGGGACCAGAGCGCAGTCCCCCGGCCTCCGCTCCCCCTAGGGCTAGCTTGCAGGGGCGGCGGGCGGGCGGCCTGGGCCAGACAAAGGGCGCGAAGGCGACGAAGCGGAGCGCGGCCTGGCCCGCAGGGGGCGCCGTCCGCGCCCGCGCTTACCTTTGAGGACCGCGCAGAGCTGCTCCAGGGCCATGGTCCTCAGCGTCGGCGCTCCGAGAGCGCCTGAGGCGGCGGCGCGGCTGTCACGGCTCGGCGCGATGCCTCCGCTCGGTCCCCATCGCCGGACGCCGCCGCCTCCCTGCAGCGGGCGCAGCGCCTCAGCCCGCCGAGCCGGGTCCCCGACGGCCGCCGCCTCCCGCCGCGCCGAGGAAAGCTGGCGGCGCCCGCTCCCGCGGCGGGCTCCCTTGAAGTGGCGCGCGCCGGGAGCCCCGGCTCATTTAAGCGGGGAGCGCAGCGCCGCGTGCCGGCCGCGCGGCCACTGCGCAAGCGCGGCCCCGCCCGCCCGCGTGCCCCGCCCGCCCCTCGCCTCCCGGGCCTCGCGCGCGGCGGACCCCCTCCCTGCCGGTGACTCCTCGAGGCCTCCGGCCCGGTGCTGTGTTCCTGGCCCCTCGCCGAGGACCCCCTCCAAGCCCAGGTGCTTGAGAACGGGCTGCTCAGCCTTGCTGATCTCGTTGGAGGGGCGACCTCGGTGGGGCCCTAGACGTGCGCGGGTGAGTTCAGGGGAGCAGCAGTAAGGGTTGTTGGAGTTGCTGATACTTCCACAGCAGTTCTGGAGCCGTGAGCAGGCTGCCAGGCATCGTTCTGCTGGTGGGAGCATCGCTTCTAGTCCTTGCCACGGTGAGCTAGACCAGCTGGAGGAAGAAACTTTTTGTTTTGGCTGGTGAAAACGAGAGGCAAGGCTGATTCCAGAGGGTGGGCTACCCCCTAAGCATGGCCATACAGATGTATTTTCCAGAGTGCCACTGGAAGAATAAAATTCACATCTGTTCACAACTGTACAGTGTGGGCATTATCATGTTTTCCTCTGGCGTTTGTGCTTTGAAATTGTCCTGGTCGCAGAACTGCCTTCATCCCATCAAAACAGCAACTACTTGAACGTAGGCATGCTACAGTCGTTATTTCACACCACATATTTACTGGCATAAGGTCTGTCCATGTTTAACAGTGATGCTGCTGGGGAGACAGCTAGTATTAAGCCCTACTGTAATAGATTGGACACATAAATGTTTGTCCAGAAAATTATAGCTAAGTTAGAATGTCCTGCAACTGATCAAAATAGTCCAAGGGTGTCAAGTTCTTTCTTTTCTTGACTGTCTCTGAGAAAGGCATAAAAGTGTAAGTAATTCACAACTTTATAAATAAAATAAATTAACATCAATTAACATAAAATTGTTTAGCCCTTTGCTGTGTGCTTCAGTGGTTATGAAAAATGTGTGATTTGGGTTTCTAAGCTAATCACCTGCAGTTCAATTAAAATTGCACCCAAGAATCAGCCAATAAGGCATTTCAGAACCTTTCCCACAAATAAAATAACGATAAATGGGGCTAGTAAGTAATAATTCAGTCTGAGTCCTGGGCAACAGTGGATAAAGAAATTGAGAAGCCTTTTGAATTTCTGGATCAATAATGCATAGTTGTTGACTGAAAAAAACCAGTCCGTGTGATGTCATCAGAGAATGACCAAAGAAGAGAAAAAAGAATGGAAAAGCTTTGGATGGCAAGTAAAGATAAGAGAGGTAGGAGAGATTTCAAGTGTCAGGTTCTGGAACTAAAAATTAAAGATAAGGTGGACTTTGAATATGGAGGCACAGTTGTTTGTCACTGGTTTTAGGACACCTGTCCCTTACCTCAGTCGGCACATGTCCAGTCCTCCAGAGGAAGCGGTGATCATGTACGCTACACATTCTCCCTTAGGCTTTCAGTCGTTTCTAGATTAATTATAATACTGAGCACAGTGTAGATGATATGTAAATAGTAATTATTCCGTACTGGTCAGGGAGAGATGATAGGGAAACCCTGCACATGTCCAATACAGACACTTAGAAAGTCATGTTTGCTCCATTAGTGCTTGAACCCTGGGAGGCTAACGCTCAGGATGTGGAGGGTTGCTCGAATGTTAAATATAGCAGTTTGTACTTTGATTTATAGGCCAGGGGAATCATTTCATTAGTGGAGTCATGGAGTTCTGTGAAGATTAATCTGGTGGCCAAGTTGAGGGGGTAAAAGGGATAGATTAGGGAAACCACAGTAACTAAAAAAGTAAACGGCTCGCACTCACTTAGCCTTGTAGCCTTTCCTGATAAAATCATGGTGATAGAATCAAGAAAGAGTTCTCCAGTCTCACGGCTCGGGAGTAGACTTCAGTTGTGAGTGCTAATTTAGTGACCCACCTTAAGACACCTGTCTTTTACATGTACTGTGATAAAAATTTCAAGAAGTGTAATAAAGCACAAATCCCAGATGAGACGTCCTTGTGGCCATACGTAAACTAAATCAAAAGGAAAAGAGTTTGTCTTCTCAGTACCCGAATTATTATTTTTCTGTGAAGACCACTCAGTAACACCCATTCTGTCCCTACATTACCTACCAGATTGGGGGTGACCAAGGACCCTGTTTCTGTTATATCATGGCCAGTCCTTTGGGTATATACAGCCTCTGCCAATTTACACAGGATCATTCTTGTAGTTCAGATTTGGTTTTCTCTTACCAAGTAAGAGAAACATTTCATTAGTGCTGTCTGTGCTGGGCATGGTGGCACACACCTTTCATCCCAGCAGAGGCAGGTAGATTTTTATGAGTTTGAGATCAGCCTGGTTTGCATAGTGAGTTCCAGATCGGCCAAGGCTAAATAGACCCTGTCTTTAAAGAAAAGAAAAGAAAAGAAGGGCCATTTGGCATTGACTTATTAATAAAACGAGTCATTAAAAAATTAATAGACATGATCAAACATGCCTGTAATCCCAGTGCTTGGAAGACTGAGGTAGGAGGTTTGAGATGGAAGTAGCAGCATTTTATCGGAAGGTTAGTATACTTAGTGGGTTTTGTTGCTTCCTTTTGGTAGTTTGGGAACTTTATAACAGTGTGTAGAGACAATGCTTATGTTCCCTAAACTGTGGAAGTTAAACCCCTTACGAAGTGTGGGTTGTGTTTTGAGACGGGGGCCTCGATAAACACTGAAGGTTGATTGAGGCTGTAAAGGCAGAGTTCTGAACTGATGAATCAAGTGTCGCCATAAGAGCAAAGAAAGCTTGTTCTCATCACACGGTCACCAAGGAAAGGCCATGCGAGGACAAGACAGTCATTTGCAAGCCAGAAAGAGAATCATCGTAAGAAGCTGAATTGGCTGGTGCCTTGATGTGGGACTCCAGCCTCCAGCTCTGTGAGAAAATAAAGGCCACTATTTAAGCCACTGAGTCTACAATATTTTATGGCAGCCCAAGCTGATTAATTCAGAAACACAGCTAAGGAGGACAAAGGGATTTATAACTTACCAAACTCTGATCCACAGAAAATCTATTTTATTAAAGAATAATAAAACAGCTCTACATTAGTGTGCAAGTATGGCTACAATAATGATGAAATTGAGTGAAAAACCAAAATTATATAGAATCTCAGTGAATGAAGACTGCACATTATATAGCTGTGGTGGGGGCAGGTGTAGGGAAGGAAAAGGCAGAATTACCTTTTTAAAAATGTTTTGGGTAAATTAGTATCCTGTGCCATGGGCATCTAGGAGACTGGAAGATTGAGAGAAAGGTGCCAACAAGCTTGCCTGTTGTTGCCGGCTCTTCCCTGCCTTGGAGGCCACCGCTTGCCCTCTACGAGTGCTTTTAACTCCATAGTCCTCCTGTCGCTTCCACTTGTTATAACGGCCCCAGTTGATTAGCAAAGAAACCAACAGTATGACCTTGTTTAATATTAATTATCTCTTTAGAGACTCTGTCTTCAAATGTAGCCACATAGGTGTTAGGGATGAACTAATTTTCATAAGATGTTAGGGCTATCCTAATTTGCAACATGCTAATTTACAGGTTAATGTCATTCAGTTCAGATCACGATACATGAATCCAACTGTTAGTAAACCCCAAAGAACAGCAAGGGAATAAAAATATGTCTTAAGGTAAAACTATCAGCAAAACTTGTTTCCAAATTTTTGTTTAATAAAATTGCAAATTATGAAAGTTTTAAGAAATATTGCCTCCTATTATAGTAATTTTTAAAATTTTACTTTATCAGGAAAACTTCAATTTATCAGGAAGATTTCTGGTCACCAATTACTTTCACTTCACTGTGAAAGACAAAGACTTGTTATATTTATTAGGATAAAATTGCTAACATGAATGGTATCTTCAAAGATAAATTCAAAGCTAAAATCTCATTTTTAAATGTCTGTTTACTTTTTGTTTAAATCTATTGTTAGCTGATAGAAATGATTGTTTATCCATGTAATATGAAACTATGTTTTTTTGTTTTTTTTTTTTTGCTTTTTCCATTTTTCTTTTTTTCTCCTCTCATCTCCCTTCCCCTCCCTCCACCTTCTTTCCTTTGTGGTCCTGGGAATTGAGTCTGGGACCCTAAGAATGCCAGGCAAGGGTTCTATCTACTGCAGAACCACATTCTTGGTTTTGTAACTATAGCATTAAAATGAAAACAAGTTTTTTGAGACAGGGTCTTTCTATGTAGCCTTGGATGGTGTACGGTACTTACTATGTAGCCCAGGCTAGCCTCAAACTTGCAGCCTTCCTTGTGGCTCAGTTTTCCTCCTAAGTGCTGGGATTATAGGTATGTACCACCACCATACCTGACTTTAAGCATTTTCTCTTTTTTCTTTCTTATCCTTGGGCCTCTGCCACTTTCTGTAGCGAGGTTCTAACCCAGGGGCACACGTATGCCAGGAAAGCTCTCTTCACTGCACTCTATTTGAGCCTTAAAGCGTAACTTTGAAAAGGATACATTTACTTTCATGGAGATGAGTGTTTTGTGTGCATGTAAGTACATGCATCACGTGTGCCTGGTACCCTGGGGGCCAGGATTCTCTGGAATGAGTTATGGACAGTTGTGAGCCACCACATGGGCGCTTAGAAACAAACCTGGGTCCTCTGAAGGAGCAGGAAATACTCTTAGCTGCTGAGCTGTGTCTCTAGCACCAAGTGTTAGGAAATAGCAATCTGTTGGAAATTCAGTTTAAAGACTTGATGAACTGGGAATGTCTGTACTGGTGGAAATACATATATTATTTAATAATAAAGCAATAACTATACACTAGTGATTTACACAACTCATTATATATAAATATATACCCTCGACATGTGTGTGTGTGTGTGTAAGGTATATAAAGTTAGAATTAGCCAAAATTTTTACTTTGTTCTATAAAATATATAACCTAGGATTTGTGATGAAGCTCATTTCTAGATGTATTTATCTAAAAAGAGATCTTTGAGAAAATTTTATGATATTTCTAGGGCTGTGGTTGTACCTCAGTAGATAAAAGCATGTGCGGGATCTGCAGGGGGGAGGGGAATTCAGCATGTTCTGTGTCTAGAGTTTATCTCTGGAGAGGAGAATAGAGCTGTGAATCTACAGAGAACTTTCAATGAAAGTAAGAGCCGCCATTGTTCACAGAGTCTTTGAGAACCTAAGGTTCGTTGCTCCACATAGCACCAGCATTTGACTGTTGTCAGCTATAAGACTGCCAATCTTTTTGCTCGATTTTTATTGTTATGTACTTTTCACTAAAAACTATTCTAGTCTAATTTCTGTATGCTGGGTCCTAAGCAGTTGCATGCATTGAAAAATATTATCTTCATTTTTGTTTTTATTCTTTTTATAAAGTGCTGTGACGGACAGAGGTTGTTAATGTTAGTGCATTCCAGATGTTCAACAGTGCCTTCCTGATCAGTGCTTTTCTTGCTTTGGTTGCTGCTGAGTTTGAGCCAGCTGCCTGGCTGTGTAGCTCAGTCAGGCCCTCAGCTTTGGCTCCTTCTGCCACAACCCCCACTCTTCTTGGGCAATTACTGCTTGTTTTGACTTGGAAACCAGATTCTCCAGGATCATGAAGTTATTTATATTAAGCTATAAATAATTATCCGAGCTTGGAAATATCTACAAAAGATCAAGAGTTCAAAGCCAGCCTGGCTACTCCAAGACTGTTTCAAAAACCAAACCAATTCAAACCAAAACCTCAACCACAGCAACTCCAGCCCCAAAGATCCAGAAGCTTATACGTTTACACGTCACACACTCTCAATATGCTTGAAAGTTAGGAGTATTATTAAGCTTTCATCTTCATATAACTTCATTTCAGCTACATTTACTGTTAAAACTTTCTTCTTGGTCTGCTTACCAATGTGATGGTTAACATTAAATGTAAAGTATGCTTGAGAGACCAAAAATTAAAAAAAAAAGACTCTAACATGTAAGCCTCTAACTTGTATAGGCTGTACCCTAGCAGCCCACTCCCCCCACCCCCAATATTGAGGACTATTTTTAAGTCAATTGATCTTGTAAAATTTGTTTTTTAGAAAGACTTATTTTTGTTTTATAATTAAACCTGTTTACTCTGTTTAAAAGATGACTAGAGCAGCTATAAGATATATATGTTAAAATTAGAGCCTGTCTACATGTAGAGAGAATACATGTAATCTTGTGGGGCTTGCCTTTATAAACCTTTGGTTGATGTTGCTAGGGCCTATGTCTTGGGAGTGCTCTTGGGCATCCGTACCTAAATAAAAAGCCTCTGTTTATTAAAATTTATTTATGGTCATGGTGAATTTTTGAGTGTCCCTAGACCCATAACAGCAGTTCCATACTTTATTCATCACTATAATTTGACATATAGTATGACAAGTCCTTGTTCTTTTTCAGAGTTATCTTGGTTATATCTGGCTTTTTGAATTTCTGAAAACATTTTAGAAACAGCAGGTCCCAGCATGGTGGTGGCACTTAGGAGGCAAGTGGTGGATCTGCAGGCTACACAGAGTCCCGATTTGAAAAACAAAACAAGAAACAACTAATCAATTTCAGGAATAACAACAATAATGATGGTAGCTACAACCATCACTTAGAGTATTGAGTGGAGTTGGGAAGGATTTGGTTATCTATAATTTTGATTCTTATGACTAGGGTATGGATTTATTTAAGAACTATTTTGGTGTCTATCCCTAAAGTTTTATAAATTATTCTACAGAGATAAGGTGCGTACTGTGCTATATCCTTGATTAATAATATTTTTGTGTGTGCTTGATTTTTTTTTAACCATGCCTGTAAATTTTTGCATTTGGGAGGCCGATGCAGGAGGATTTAAAGGTTAAAGGCCAGGCTGGTAGGCTACTGTTGCTGTGATACTGTAATAACCACCAATGACCAAAGCAACTGGAGGACCAGGTTCCCTTATTCCTACAGCTTGCAGGGAAAATCAGTGCAGGAACTCAAGGCAGGAATCTGGGGCCAGTAACTGATACAGAGACCATGGAGGAATGGCAGAGGCCAAGGAGGAATGCAGATTACTGGCTAGTTTCTCTAGCTTGCTTGATTTGGACCACCTGTCCACATTTAGCACAATCTTCCTTTTAGCTGGACCTTCCCACGTCTATCACTAAGAACATGCCCCATTGTAGGAGGACTTTTTCATCGGGACTGATGGCTCCCCAATAAACACACAAAGACTTAATATTAATTATTTTATTTTATTAAAAAAACAAACTATCTTTTTTCATTTTGCATATCAATCCCAGTTCCCACTCCCTCCCCTTCTTCCATCCCCTCTACCTTTCCCCTCCCACCCCCCATCTACTCCTCAGAGAGGGTAAGGCACCATTGCTTTGGGGAAGGTCCAAGGCCCTCCCTACTATATCTGGGCTGAACGAGGTATCTATCCAAAGAGAATGGGTTCCCAAAAAGCCAGTACAAACAGTAGGAATAAATCCTGGTGCCACTGCCAGTGACCCCTCAGTCTGCCCCAGCCATACAACTGTCACCTACAGAAAGTCTAGTATGGTCCTATGCTGGTTCCTTCTCTGTCAGGCTGGAGTTGGTGAGCTCCCATTAGCTCAGGTAAACTGTTTCAGTGGGTGTCTCCATCATGGTCTTGACCTCTTTGCTCATATTCTCACTCCTCCCACTCTTCAACTGGACTTTGGGAGTTCAGCCCAGTGCTCCGCTGTGGGTCTCTCTGTTTCCATCAGTTGCTGGATGAAGGTTCTATGGTGACATTTAAGATATTCATTCATCCGACTACAAGGCAAGGCCAGTTCAGGCACCCTCTCCTCTATTAGGGTTTTAGCTAGGGTCATCCTTGTGGATTCCTGGGAATTTCTCTAGTGTCAGGTTTCTTGCTAGCCCCATAAAAGCCATCAGGGAAATACAAATCAAAACAACTCTGAGATATCATTTTACATTAGTCAAAATGGCTAAGATCAAAAACACCAATGATAGCTTATTTTGGAGAGGATGTAGAGTAAGGGGAACACTCCTCCATTGCTGGTGGGAATGCAAACTTGTACAACTACTCTGGAAATCAGTATGGTGGTTTCTCAGAAAATTGGGAATCAACCTACCTCAAGTAGCAATACCACTCTTGGGCATATACCCAAAGGATGCTCAATCATACAAGGACCTTTGCTCAACCATGTTCATAGCAGCATTATTTGTAATAGCCAGAACCTGGAAACAATCTAGATGCCCCTCAACTATAGAATGGATAAGAAAATGTGGTACATTTATACAATGGAGAACTACTCAGCAGTAAAACAATGACATCTTGAAATTTGAAGGCAAATGGATGGACCTAGAAAACACCATTCTGAGTGAGGTAACCCAGACCCAGAAAGATGAACATGGTATGTACTCACTCATAAGTGAATACTAGTTGTAATCTTAGTGAGAACAGAACATTCTTACATTGTTTTAGCTGTAGATTTTTAAATGCATGTCTTTATTATTAAGGAAGTTCTTTAGATTTATAATAACAATTAGGAATGACTGTCATCATTGAAAGGATTTTTAAATTTTTGTTAATATAATGAATCAGCTGCTTTGGTTTTCCAAATACCGAATCAGTCTTGTATTTCTAGAATGAGGCCCTGGTTATGAACTACCTTTTAATCTATTTCTGGATACTGTTTTCTACTTATTGAATTTTTTGTTTGTATGTCTGTGTGATGACATAATAACCAGATATTTTATTTCTTCATAATATCTGTACTGGTTTTCTTATTGAGACTTACTGGCCTCTTATAAGTTTTCAAGAATTTCTTTCTTTCCTGTTTCTTCCAAAGGAATGTATAAAATAGTACTTCATTCTTAAATGTTTTCCAGTTAGATCATTTCCCCTTGGTTTCTTTTGCTAAGTTTTCTTTAATTATAAGAAAATCATAATTAGAAAATATTGGTTTCTCTTGGATGACGTTAGTAATTTGTTGTTTAAAGTTACTGATGGATGTCTGGGCATAGATTTGTTCCCAGGCCTCCCTCATCCTCCTTTACTGTCTGTAGGACTAGCATGGTATCTTCTCTTTCTTTCACCATTATGCTAATTCACCTCCATTATTTTTTTTCCTGACAAGCTGGACCATGATACTTTTCAATTGACTTTTAAAGAATGATTCAGTCTTATACTTCATTGATTTCTGTTCTAATCACATTCCTGTTGTTAGGTAGAATATTATATAAGTATCAATTAGTTTGGCTGTTTTCAGGTCATTTCTAGACTGATAAAAAACTATTAATATTGTGTGTATGTGGTGTTTTTGCTATGTGCACTTGCCACAGTGCACATATGGAGACCAGACGACAATTTTGTAGAGCCTGTTCTCAGCATCTACCTTTAGGTGGGCTCCTGGGATTGAACCCCCATTTCCAGGCATGGGTGGGAAGCCATCAACTACCCAGCTTTCATGGTTTTTTTTCTTTTACTGTTTTTAATCATTAACTATAGAGAAATGTTATTGATTTAGATGGTACAGTCACCAGTTTTTCCTTATAGATCTCTCAGTTTTTACTGTACATATTTAGTTTATGCACATTTAGGATCTGACCATTTTATATATGAATATAATGTACTCTGGTCGTATTCACACCCTCTAACCCTCTCTTGTTCTCTTCCCACTTCGGCTGATCTCTTTCCTCTCCCCAGTTAGTTGCCCTTCCATTTTCATGTTCTTTTTTTTTTCTTCCTTTTTTGGTAACAAATTTTTAATTAGGGTTGTATATATCATCATGGTGAGGGGTTATTTATATAGGCATTCTAAGTTAGTAGTGACTAAACCCTGAAGAAAATATCACCCCTCCCCCAGCAACCACTTGCTGCCTGCAATCTTCAGGGAGGGGCTGAGCCTCCTGAGACATCCTGTAAACAATTAGGAAGTGACCAATAATCTTGGGTAAATGCGCTCTCTTCAGATGAGGCTGAGAGCAAAACACTGTTGGCACTTTCAGACATCCAAATGATAAATTCTGTGTTCTTAAAAATTTATTTTCATGGTAGCAAAGTATTTGGTTTCATTATGGTACTTGTGTGTGTGTGTGTGTGCTCTTATTCAGTACATCCCACCCCAGCTGTCGGCCTTCAGTCCACTTGCCCTGTTCTTGCTGATCTTCCTCTTCTAGTCTCATGCATTTCATTACTCTTTTTACTACTTCTCATTTTCCATACATCTGTTACTCCAGGTAGAAGGCCTCAGTACAACATCACAGAATAAGCTAGAGAATTTCATATTTTTTTTGGAGTCCATTTTGGTGATATTTTCCTGAGAATCAATTTTGTATAAACTTCTAAATTAATTGGTATAAAATTATCTTTTTAAAAACATCTTTAAAAGTACAGTTTCTATTGTGCTATCTTTTGCAATTTACAATGTTTTATATTGTTTCCTTGCTTCCCTCCTTTTTCTTCGTAGAGGTTTCTAAGCTGTTGACTTGAGGGTGGAATCCAGCCTTCTGCCCCGTGGACAGGTCAGGAGAGGGGGTACTGTCTCCCCTTGGAGTGTTCTGTCATGGCGTGATATACCTCCTTTTCCACTCTGTCCCAGCTTCCTTCCTTCTCCTTTGGCACAGTTGTTGACCACAAGCATCTCTTTGCCTGGTAATTATTTTACTAGCTTAAAAAATAATCAGAAAGTGGAAAGTCAGGCTGGCTTTAAGTCATTTATAAGGACAGGTTTACCACCCAGGTCTCTGGGACATAATTTAACTTTTCAGTTTCCTTTGAAGTAACTTTTGGGTATTTGTAAGAATGACAGGAAATGTGATGTTGAGTCCAAATCAACAGAGCTTTGGCAATGTGTTTATGGCATTTTCTGAGTGACTGTTTGGCCTCTTTTAGGTTATTTATGTGTATGAGTTTTTGCTCACCTGTATGTTTATGCACCATATTTGTACCTGGTCCCTGTGACAGCCAGAAGAGGGTGTAGATCCCTGGAACTGGAACTATAGATGGTTACTGGCCTCCAGTGGGTGCTGGGAATTGAACCTGGAAGAGCAGCTTGAGTTCTTAAGCACTGAACCATCTCTCCAGACCGACTGTAAATCTTAATCACTTGTCATTCCTCAGGAGGACACTGAAATACAGCCCTGCAGAGAACACCAGGATGTGATGGCTGGCTACTGTACCAGAAGTCAGCAGGGGAAGGAAAGAAGCTGCATGTTCCCTGTGCCTTCCTTATGGACACTGCCATTCCTGAGCTCTAGAAAGGCCTTCACGGCAAGTGTTTCTCACTATCCTTGTTTGATGAAGAAACCAAAGCTTGACATGAAGTGACTAATTAGAAGTCACAAAGTTGGGGTGGGCTCTGAGTCCAGTTGTGTCTGCTCTTTCCAACAGAACTTTTAAAACTAACAGAAGAATCTTTGTGGAATCTCAGTGTAGTGACACTGTTTTGTTTTTTTGAGACAGACTTTCTCTGTGTAGGCCTGGCTGTCCTGAAACTCACTATGTAGACCAGGCTGGCACTGAATTTACAGATCCACCTGTCTGCCTCCAGAGTGCTGGGATGAAAGGAATGTGCCACCACTACCTGGTCTCACAATGTTTTTTTTTTTTTTAAACCTGCTACACCCAATAAATGATATCAGAGTTGTATTTGATAATATAGAAATATTATTGCCACCAAATATATTTTAATTGCCACTAACATTTTATCTATAACACTATTCCTTATAGATCCTGACTCCAAGTGAGTTTTAGAATTCATGTTTTACCAATGGCCAGGTACTAAGCTTAATTATCTCTGTAAAAGTATGGGCTGACCTGAGTCCTGTCTGTGGCTCCTGGAGGTAACAGGCAAGTCACTTCATTGCGGTCCTCATCCACAGCCATTATACTTGCTATCCTCTAAAGCGCCAAAAAAATTATTCAAATGCTCACCACAGTGCTTTCATTCAGTAAGGAATATTTATTAGAAGATATATTAACATGCTTAGATAGAAAAATGAATGCATGCCCTTCAATGAACTGTAATGAAGAAAATAATATGAACAACACTTTCTCAGAAAAATGTTTATATTTTACAGCCATAGCATGTCTTGTTAATCAGAACATTGTTAGCTGTGATAATAATTTTATAACCTCTCCTGACCTCTAGATTTAAATAATTTTAAAGTAAACTTTGGCAATGTGAAGTTCACAATATAAACTCTGAGGCCTGAACAGAGATGAGATAGACTTTCCAAACCCTGAGGACAGAAATGTCCTGGCGCATGTGCACTTCTAGATTCTGCCTGTTACCAGCTTTCTACAGGAGACCAAATACTTCTCAGTATTGCACAAGGATTAGCATTCAAATACCAATTTTAAGGACACATTTACTCATGGAGAACAATTAGTTGAACAAATAATTTTTGTATAAGATATGTACCACCAAGAATTTAAGTTTCCCAAGAATATGTCCTTATGTTTAATATAACTATCAATTCTGTATATTTTGATAATTATCTATAGCAGTCAAATAAAATCACCTAAACAGCAATAATGACAGCTGCTGCCTGATGAATACGTACTGTACAATTAGGCACTGAGCCACGCACATCATGTACATCATACAATTTACTGTTCATGATAGCTCAAGTGAGCAGGCCAGTTAACCTCACCATATAAACAAAACTGAGGCTTACAGAGAGGCTAAGCAATTGCCGAATTCAAATAACTGTAAAGTTGTAGAGCCAGGTGTCTGAGGCAGTCTGTCCTACTGTGATCCAAAGCCAGGCTAATTAGTCTCATTCTGTGCCATTCATGAGAGCTCTGATCTGTGATAAATGTTAGTTTAATAATTTCATCTGCCATATATTTACGAAAGTATAGTTTGCATTTTTTAAGATAAGAAGCAAGGTCATTTCAGGTGGAACAGTGCCTCTGCCCCAGCTCATTTAAATATGATTATTTACATGTCTTTCTACCTTCATTATTCTAGTAAGACTATAAGTGCAAACACACAGGAGTCCATGCAACATATCCCACAAAGGAACGAAAATGTTCAGTACTACTGAATAAAGAACCCCAATAATTACATACAAAGTGCTTAAAAAAGATTTTATGAGATATCCAGGCCATATTTATTTTAGTATTTTTCAATAATTGACAAGATGGCATAATTAATAAATATCTCAAATCCATTATTTTTTACTGAGTCAAAATGTAGTATTTCACTAATCAAATGAGTTCCATTATGCATACTTAAAGCAAAGTCACATAGCGTCAAAATGAAACCGATGGGCTTCCTGTCGTTTCTCTCTGTCATCTGCTTTCTGGAAGAGAATTGTAGAGTAATTTAAGTGCTCAGAAAATATTAAGATTCATTTCTGAAACATAGTTTTTAAAAATATCAAAGAAATTCAGAACATAACAGGTATGATTTTCATAATTCAGCAATATTGTAGAATATTTGTACAGCTCTAGTAGCTATTATATAATTAAGGATATATTACTTGAATTTAAAAATCAAGAAGAAATGTTTACATTATAATTACTTACTCTCTACTTGAAAGCAAGAGTAAACATTAGATGCTAGAACAGAATCACTGTTAACACTGTTAACAAACCAATCTAAACTAATTATATTAAGATGATTATTATGTTTTAGTTAGCTTATTGATTTAGCAGATCTTAATCGACCATCTTCTCCTAGTAAGATAGGAGGATTTAAAGAGAGAAAGTTTTGTATTTTGTTCTTCAAGCATTTAAAGCCTAGAAAGGATGAAAACAAAACCTACCATGCATCAGGTTGACCCTATTTGTATTACTTTGGGTTTGAGTGAGGAAAGGACAAGCTTTGAAAATACTGTCTATGAAAATGGGAAGGGGCATTCATTTCAAGCTGGATTCAGCATGAGGAAGCCTGACGAGTGTAGGAGGTAGAGCACATGAAAGGAAATGGAACACACAAGCTAGCTGGAAATATTGCGGAGTGACACATGAGTGTGAGGGTCTGGGTAAGGAACACGTACGTATCTTAGGCAGTGGGTAGTTACCTGAAGTGAGCAAGAGGGTGACAGAGTAATGAGTGCAGGGTCTAGTGCAGCAGAAAGGGGAGAAGCTGGAGTCAGAGAGACCAGGCTGGATCCGAGGAAGGCTCAAGGGAAGAAGTGGCAGAAGGAAGGCAGACGTGGGGGCAGCTACAGAGATCCTTAGGAAGGCAGCTGACTAACGCTGAAGATGAGTCAGAAAGGGGAGACAGGAAGTTTAGAATATTGGCTTTGGGGTGAGTGATCCTGGTAGAGATAGATCATTGTTACAACTAGAAACTGAGACAGAAACTTTGAGAGACAGTGATGAAGAGAAAACATTTTGAGATATGATAGTTGATTTTTTAGAGGAAACAGGCTGGAAAATGTAGAAAGAAGAGGGCTTTTGGCAGATGTGTGGGAAAGGTGCTTTGGGAGAATAGAAAACAGCAGCAGCTGGGAGAGGTGAAAAAACTGGCTAAAGAAATAGAAGGTCCAGAGTCACAGGTGATAGAGTGGGTACATGGCTAAGCAGCCAGCTTTAGCTACTGCACCAGAGTTGTTGTGACCCCGCACCTACACCACAGCCAGACCCTGATAAAATAAGGGACTTAGTTTCCTCTCACAGGTCAAGAAATATATAGTGCTTTGGGTTATGTTGCTTTTAGACAAAGTACAGTGTCAGTCTACAATCTTAAACTTAACTGAATATATAATCTTGGGTTATTATTTCTCAGATATGAGTGGTTTTTCTTCAGAGTGACAAATTTATAAATATTTATCAGAATAATCAACGTGTTCTCTTTTTTGTAAGTTACAAGAGCAGTGAGATACACTAGTAATTTTAGTTAGGAAAACATGATTCTGGTAGGCATGGCAGTCCAAAGAAAAAAGAAAAACCCTCTCCTTTGTGACAGAAGCCTTTTTGGAGGACATTGCTGGTGTCTATGGCTGAGTATCTGGAATTACTTTCTTCTTTCTTTGTGTGCTGCTAGGAATTGAGCCTATTCCCTTGATCATGGAGTTATGTAGCACAGCTCTTCAGTTCTGAAGAGAAACATTGTACCATAGTAAACTAACCAAAATTACACTGAAAAACAAACCTTTTCCTGCCAATGTAAAATGGCAATTATTGCCAAGATGAAAATGCAGACACCGATGAGGGCTACTGCAGTCAGCAGGACAATATTACTTGGTGTAAGATACAATTTGGCACTCCAGCTGTAAAAACAGAATAATTCAAATTGTAAATTTTAACATAATAACATGATTAATTGAGATCAGAAAGCAAAGAAGCTTATTAATTAATGAAACTTCATTGGTTAAATCAGTCATCTAACAAAAGCAATTAAATTTAGATAATTTGAAGAATATTGGTGATCCTAAAGTGTTCATCATTTTCTTAGAACTGAACTAGAATTTTCTTTTTTATGTATGGTTTTGGGGATTAAATCCAGGGTTTCATGTGTGCAGGGCCAACACTTTACAACTGATTTATACTCCAATCTTCCTGAAGTAGAATTGTTGATGAGATATATTATAATATTCATGTATTTTTGAGTTTGATCTTCAGAATTATCAAGTAAACTTACCAATAGTACTTTAGACAACTAAATATGTCTTTTATAAAGAAAATTTTGATGTGTTGAATTTGAAATTTTTAACTCTAATGGCTCTGTAAGTCATGTGATTTCACTAAGCCTACAGCACCTTAGTTTCTGATGCCCCTTGCCTACACATGTAGTACAAGTAAAACAATCTTATGTCTGAGCCGGCCGTGTAAAACTTGCTTCATTTCTATGTTATGTTGGACATTTTAAAATTATTACAGTAACTCTTCTGTTGAGACTAGCAAAGTCACTTAGCCTCTCCATGAATGTCAATATATAGACAATGACATCAGCATAAACATAATTAGGTCTTCTCTCTTAAAACACTAAACATAATGCAGCACCTGTAAACACTGCAAAGCCTAAATTTGGGGTCTTATTACTAGAGAGCTTCTTGTCCTCCCTGGAAACAGGAAATGACTGTGTTCTCATTTTAAAAGATTAATAAGGGCAAGATCATTCTAATGAACAGCAAGTAGCTATTGATGTATTTTGACATAATTAAAACTTATTGATCCATAAGTTAGTCTTTAGTCAGTAAATCTCAGAATACACCTCAAACAAAAATCAATTAGGGTTTTTATTTTGTACATAAATTTGAAAAGGACATTTCTTTGGGAAGAGCAAGAGAAACATGAAAAATGTTCTGATTATAGAAGAAAGCTGTGACAGGATTTTTCAGAAATTCATGAAAAACGAGTATTGTTGAGTACCTTACAATAGAAAACAAAACTTATGTACTTTTTTGAGACAAGGTCTTGCTATATAGCCCAATGTATTCTTGAGGTTCTATCCTGCCTCAGGTTCTTGGTACTGGGGTTTCAGGTGTGAACTATTAAGTTCAGAAAAAAAAGCAATTTTAAGAAAACATTTAAAAATAATTTCTGTTTATTTTGTGTGCATGCATGTGTGCATGGGTGTGTGGCTATGGAAGAGGGACTCAGCCCTCCTGGAGCTGGCATGACATGTGGCTGTGAGCCCCCTGATGTGGACTGGGCACTGAGTCAGGTCTCCTCCAAGAGCAGCAATCAATCTTTATTCCTGGGTCATCTCTTTAGCCCCTAAAATGGTTGGTTTTTTTTCCCTTCTTGAGTTTTTTTAGTTCTACTTTTTAAAATAGATCTTTCCCCCCAAAGATCAAGATATTTGTCATTTTTGCTAGAAGAGAAACAAAAGGTTAATCTTTAGTTGTCTACTCAGGAGATTTCTTGTATCATACATGACCATGTATGTACGGATATCTTCTTTTAAAATGACAATATATATTTCTCCATTTTGCTTGTTTTCTTTTTTCCCTCCCTGCCGCATACTGATCTATGTCTATGGCAATAAACATAAATGAGTCATTACAGTGTACTCTATTATCACTACATGTTCTACAGTTTTCCTGCTCCTCATACACATTTTATACTTTCTTGTCAACTTCATGTAGAGAAAGATACCACAAATATACAACACTGGATCATTAAAAAAAAAAAACAGAACAAAATGAAAAAACCAAAACAAACAAACAACCCCTCCCCCAAACGAACAAACAAACAAAAAACAAAACCAGGCACCAGGACCAAGCATGTTAATTTCAGGTCCTCAGGAGGCTGACGTGGGAGGGTTGCTGGAGCCCCCAAGTTTCAAATCAGCCTAGGCAACATGGTGAGACTTCATCACAACAACAACAAAACAAACCTCAATCTACTCCAGCTCTGAAGCAGGCAAACAGCTACTTCTATTAGTGATCTTATACATGCAGTGATGTCCTGACAAGTCCGCTGTCTAGCAGGGTGGGTAAATCTCTTTATGACATGTATTAGTTTTCATGGGGTAAATTCTATCACAGTAACAGACTTTAATATGACTTTACTGAATAAAGATAGAAAAAGATGGACATAGTGAACTCATGAGATGACATGCACTAGTTCTAGCATGCCACTTGATATACCCATCTAAAATTTTAATCAATACCGGAGCTAAGAGAGTAGCTCACTGGTAGAATGCTTGCTTGGTATGCACAAGGCAATGGGTTTAACTCCCAGGACTGCAAGACACACACAGACACAGACACACACACACACACACACACACACACACACACACACACACACCAAACAAATAAATAAAATTAGTATTTACAACTAGTGAAAATTAAATATATATAATATGCATAAATTACTAGTTAAGTTGCCTTTTGCCTTAATAGGAATGAATTTAATCCTTATGAAACACCAGGGTAGGTGTGGTTAATAATTTGAAATTGACTAAATAAATGAGGCATTGGGCACTCAGGGAAACAGATATAAATATGATAGTTTATAAAAACATACCACTGGCTATCTACCAAATTGAGTTTAAGCAAGGAAGGATATTACCTTCGAGGGACATTGTGAGGATACGGAATGACAATCAGCTGGGAATTTGGAATAATTGCTGTCCACTCTTGTTTTCTTATAGACTGAAAAGAGAATTTAATAACATTTAATAGCTAAGACAACTATAAAAAGCAATTATTAGTTTAAATATGAAAAAGAAACCAATCAACCAACCAATCAAGCAACCAAACAAACAAAAACCTAAACCCTGAAGTATTTTGAGAATTTGAAATCCTAAGTATAGAGGATTATATTTGTGTGTTATGAATTCATTCACTTAACAAATACTTATTGGACAGTTTTAGCTGGCATTATTCAAAGTGCCACGTGTAAATAATGACTGGAGCTAAAATTCAAGTCAGGAAATACAAATTGTGTATAATTACAATAATGCTACTTTTATACTAACAGATATTACTTATGCTGTACATGATACATATAAAGAAGAAATAGCAGGTAAAAAGGATAAGAAGTCACAAAATTTAATGGGGAAGAAATGGAAAAAGTATAGAATAACAAATCATGGTACGTTCTCAGATACACTTAGACAGGTCACTATGAATCAGTTTTTAATTATTTAAAGGCAATAAAGTATCTGAATTCAAATTCAATAATATTCAAATTATTGGATTTAAATGTTTAAATGGTAAATATTAAAACAGATTGTCAATAAACTAAATGTTTACTTGCCTTCTCTCCAGATGGACGGGGAATACCAACAAAAAGATGGTCTAGAAAGTTGGCACTTCGGCCTAAACCAAGTACATTGTAAGGTAGTTGGAGAGCTAAGTGTGCTGACTGGCTGAGCTGTCCAGCTAGATTTATGAAGACAAAAACAAACAAACAAAAACACCTTTGAAAATACTGCACTCATCAAGTCTTGAAGTCCTAAAATGTTAAATTCAGATATAATATGTGAGATGAACGTTCAGTTAATTAATATTAATGATTATTGGATCACAAAAACCTGCTTTGAGATAAAATTTCTATGCTATAAATAATATCTTCTTATAAAGTATAGCAAATGGCTCTGAGATATCCTAGGAGTTTACCTCAGTGAGCACCATGCATTTTAGGACCTTTAGTGAAAAACTCGATACCCATGGCTAGTACACTTACTTGTCAGCCAGGCTACACTTCCTGCTGTGGTCAATCTCTTTAAGCCATCTATTCTGAAGACTTCATAAAAATACAGTCATACAATATATGGCCTTTGTAGCTGGCTTCTTTCACTTGACATGTTCTCAAGGTTCATGCTATAGTATGTTTGAGTACTTCATTAACTGTTAAATAGCATGATACATACTACATCTGTTTCATTAATTACTTCATTAAGAGGCGAGTAATTTCCACCTTTGGCTATCATTAAATAATACTGCTATGAACATTAATATATATATTTTTGTATTTACTAGATTATATACCTAAGAATATAGATAATTAATTGCCTATTCCAAAATAGGCACCAGAGGCAATTTCTTGTGTTCCCAACATGAAGCAATCATAAATGTTTGAGGTATTAGATTTGCCAGTTACCCCAATCTAATGTATACATTATATACATGTTTTGAAATGTTATATTGTATCAATAAATATGTACAATCATGATGTATCAATAAAATGTAGTATATATGTATGTAAAGGTAAAATGTTCCTGTCCCATCTCATACACATACAAGCAACTGTATGAAGGTCCAAAATTTTCCATATTCTAGTGAACACTTATTATTAGCATCTTGATGGCTGGAAAGCAGCCTCTCTGATATCAGAGTTGAACTTGTATTCCCACTAACAAATGATGTTGAACTTCTTTCAAGTGCTTGCTGTTCATTTGTGTGTCTTCTTATTTTTGTGAACTTAGTAGTTATCTATTTCAAACTGGATTTTTGTCTTTTTTCATGATCAGTATAAGAAAAGGTTTGCTAGTTTTTAAATATGCTTCTGAAGTATCCTTTGGTTTGCTGTTTTATATATTCTCTACTTCATTTATTTCCTGTCTTCTGCTTGGCTTAGATGCTTTATGTTTTCCAGCTTTTCAAGGTGACTCACTACAGTTATTTCCAAGGGGTCATTAGCCCAGGCTGGTCTAGAATTTTCTATGTATCTAGGATTATCTCAAATTATGTACCTCCTGCTTCCACCTCCAGAGTTCTATAGGATTATAGGTCAGTGAAACATGTTTAAGAGTTGCTGAGGATCATCCCTAGGCCCCATGCATGGCAGATTACTATTCTCCCAGCTGAACTATATCCCTGCTCATGTATGTTCTTATTTTTTAATGTAGGCATTTGAATCAATAGATTTTCCTATAAGAAAGATTTTAGCTGCATTATATGGATTTTGATACATTGTATTTTTTGTTCACATTTACTTCAATGTATTTTCTAATTTCCTTAATTTTTCCAATCCATTATTTATTTTGGAGTGTGTTGTTTGATTTCCATATATTTACAGGCTTCTAAAGAAGATTTACTTTTTTATGAATATGTGCATGTGTCTAAGTGTACATATGAACACCACATGCATACAGATGCTTTCAGAGGCCCAGAGGGTAATTCGGATTCCCTGGAACTGAAGTAACAGGTTGTGAGTCACCTAACATGGGTGCTGGGAACCAAACCCTTGACTTCTGCATAAGCATCAAGTGCTCTTAAATGCTGCGCTGTACTTTAAGCTCCCTCTTACTGATTTTTAATATATGGTTAGAGAACACACTTGTTATGATTTCAGTCCTTTAAGATTTATTGAGTTTTGTTTCATGACATAGTATATGGCCTATATAAGAAAATGTTCTATGTGCACTTAAAAACAATGCATATCCTAGGTGCAGTGTTCTTATGCATTTCTCTTAGGCATTCACATCCTTAAATGATTAACTGCTTAGTTGTGTGACCCATTTTGAAAGAGGTGTCCTCACCAGTCAATCATCAATTAACCAATCATTTGTCAATCAGTGTATCTCAATATGTTGCTAACCTTATATTTGAATTTCAGGGCTCACATGATTTTCACTTTAGCCTTTGGAGTTGGGACCACAGAAAAGAGTAACACGTGACTATGTCTGGCTCCAGTTATTTACTGTTGAGTTATCCATCCCTTTCTTTCTTCTTTCTTTCTTTCTTTTTTTTGGTTTTTCGAGACAGGGTTTCTCTCTAGCTTTGGAGCCTGTCCTGGAACTAGCTGTTGTAGACCAGGCTGGTCTCAAACTCACAAAGATCCGCCTGCCTCTGCCTCCCAAGTGCTGGGATTAAAGGCGTGTGCCACCACCACCCGGCTCCATCCCTTACTTTCATTCTTCATTAATTTTATAGCGCTGATTTTATGTGTATACATACACTGAGTTGTTGCATTTTCGTATGGACTCACATTGAAAAAACTTACTATTATTATTATTATTATTATTGGTGTATGTGTGTAAATGCTTGTCATGGCATATGTGTGGTGTTCAGAGGACCTTCTGCAGGAGTTAGTTGTCCCTTTCCACTGTTTGGGTCCTGGGGATTGATGTTGTTCAATTTGACTCACTGACCATCTCACCAGACCATGGATTCACCTTTTCATCATTTCTAGTAACAGTTTTTGTCTTCAATGTCTAGAGAATCTCCTATAGACACAATAATTTTATCAATTCTGATACAATCTTTTGATTCTTTTTTGGTTGAGTGCTTCGTTTATTTACTTTAAAAATAATTACTGGGGGCCGGGCGGTGGTGGTACACGCCTTTAATCCCAGCACTCGGGAGGCAGAGGCAGGCGGATCTTTGTGAGTTTGAGGCCAGCCTGGTCTACAAGAGCTAGTTCGAGGACAGGCTCCAAAGCTACAGAGAAACCCTGTCTCAAAAAAAAAAAAAAATTACTGGGGCTGGAGAGATGGCTCAGTGGATAAGAGCATTGCCTGCTCTTCCAAAGATCCTGAGTTCAATTCCCAGCAACCACATGGTAGCTCACAACCATCTGTAATGAGGTCTGGTGCCCTCTTCTGACCTGCAGGCATACATGTAGACAGAATATTGTATACAAAATAAATAAATACCTAAAAAAATCCAAAAAAAAATACTGATGAAAGAATTTATGTTCGTGCCCAGATAGGTCAGGAGAGTGTGTCAGATATCTGGGCACTGCAGTTACAAGCATCAGCAGCTGCCATGCGGGTGCTGGTGCTGGGAATTAAACCTGGATCCTCCAGAACCTCAGTGTTTTAATATATTTTGCGTGTTACTATCCTAGTGGTTCTTCCAGTGATTTCAGTTAATAGCACAGAAAAAAAAATCTAGTTCAGATTAATAGAAATCTAATTGGAAGATCATATAAAAATTTGCTTCAGTATAACTGTTGATCTGATTTGTATGGGTTTAAATTGCTGTCTATATCAGTCTTAAAGGGGATCTATTAAGTGAGAAAGAGTTCTGCTAGTGTGATCAATTCTGTTTCAGTTTATCTGAGCATATCTAGGGTACTTCATATATGAAGGATAGTTTTGCCCATCTTTGACTGATAGTTTCCCTTGCAGCATGTTATCCACTGCCTTCTTGTCTACAGATGTGATAGGTTACCTTTTTTCTTTTTTCTTTCAAGAATATTTCTTGATATTTGATAGGTCTGAATATGGGTTTTTGGGTTTATCCTATTTGGGGTTTGCGGATCTTCTCAAATGTGTGTATTAACATTTGTCGTAAAATTTGGGTGGTTTTAGCAATGACTTACACATTATTTCTGCTTTTTTTCCCCCTGTGTTTTCATCCTAATACTTCTATTATCAATATCTTGGTATGCTTGATGGTGTTGCCACAAGTCTCTGAGACTGTCACTTTTATTTTCTTCTACAATTTAAGACAGGATACCTTCAACTGATATATATTCAAATGTTCATATTTTCCTAGCTCAAACATCACAGAGCCATTTACTAATATCTTCAAATACTGTACTTTCCAACTACAGAATTCCTACTTGATTTTGGTAGGTCTGAGGCCTAAACTGGAGAACGTATACATGCTGGAAGTTACTATTACTGGGCTGCCTTCCTACCTCTATCTGATTAAAAAAATGACTCTATTTATCCTTTTTACTTAGTAAGTTTAACTTTATTTTCCTTTAAAACTATGAATACAGAGGTAGTTGATTTATAGTCTCTACCTACTAATTCCAATATCTGGCTCCTTAGACACATTTTCTTTTTTGATATGTATATATGGTACATTTCTATTTATCTATATGACCTGTAAATTGAAAATTAACTTTTTAGGTAACATGACAACTAAAATGTAAAATGATTTATCATGCCCTCCATCCTAAAGCTGTTTTTGCTGTTACTGTTATTTGTTTGGTGGCTGTATTTGGTCTGCATTTGCTATAACAAAATACTCAGCCAAAACAACTTAAGGAAGGAAGGGTCTATCTTTACATAGATGTGAAAGTTCTCAGTGAGTTATGACGAACTTAATTTAAGACTACATTAAGAAAACCATACAGCATGATCAAGCTGGTTTCTTTCCTAAGATTGGTTCAACATATGCAAGCCAGTAACTACATTATAGCATATAAATAGACTTAAGGACAGAAAACACAGGACAGCTCAATGGATATAGAAAAGATCTTTGACAATGCTTAACATTCCTTCATAATAAAACCTCTATAGACAGTAGGGAATAAAAGGAACAGGTGTCAACATAATAAAAAGTTACATATGACAAATCTATAGCTTTAATTATATGGAAAAATGACCATTTCATCTAAAAATCGGAAAGATAGTATTCCTGCTTTTCACTGTTAACTCAATAAAGTGCTGGAAGTCTTAGGGTAATGTAACAAGAGAAAGAAACAAGAGGGCTACAAACAGTAGTCAATTTATTTCTTTTGCAGATGTTAAATGATCTTGTACTTCAAAGACCCTGAAGATCCCAGTAGAAAACCCTTAGACTTGTACATACAGCAAGTTTACAGAACACAAAAGAAACATATATTACAATATATGATAAACTTGCTGAGGAAGAAATCAAGGTTCATGACAGCTTTCAAAAAATAATTAGATATAATTCTAAGGATGTAAAAGACTTCTACAAAGGAAACTTTTAAGACACTGAAAAAAATTAAAGGCATAGGAAGAAGAAAATGTCTGTAAGACTCATGGACTGTGAAAATTAGTGTTGTGACAATGGCTATATTATAAAAAATGGTACAGATTCATCACAGTGCCCATCAAAATCCCCATGGCATTCTTCACAGTACTAGAATAAAAAACATAAATTTCTTGGAGAAGTAGGTAAGATTCTAAACAGCCAAGGCCATCCTGAGCTGAAAGAACAGTCAATACTAAAGATATCTTAGATTACCTGACCTCAAATTCAAGAGCCACAGAACCAGTGTGAACTTGCACAAAAACAGACATGTTGACAAAGGGAATCAAAATAAACTCACACAGCTAGAGCCAAAAAGGTATCAAAATGTACACTGAGCTGGGTATATGTGTTAGCTCATGCCTATAATCACAGCACTAGTGAGGCTGGGGTGTGAGGACTGCCATGAATTTCAGATCAGCTGAGTACACAGACCATGATGTATGACTTGAAAGTGAAAGGAGAGAACCTTTTAAGATTAATGGGCACAGGCCAGGGTCTTCTGAAAATAGGACATAGGCATGATCCAAAGAATTGCAAAGTGGTGTTACACGAGCCTAAAGCTTCTGCTCAGCAAAGGAGACAGCTACAGAATGAGGGAAGAAAGCTTTTTCAACTTCATGTCAAGCATGGAAATACTATTGAGGGTCCATAAAGAACTGCAAAAAAAAAATAAATAAGACATTAAGACCCAAAATCATTTCAATCAATAAATGGGCTAATGAACTGAATAAGCTTCTCATAGAATTACAAATGGCCAATAGAAACTCAAAGAAGGTTTTAACATTCTCAGCCATCGGAGAAATGCGAATTAAAACTACTTTGAGATTCTACCTTAACTCTGGTCAGAAATGGCTATTATCAAGAAATAAGACATCTGCTGTGAGACTGTGTCTTCTGTATAGGTCAGGAAAGCTGTACCCATAAACTTTCAGCAATATAGTAGCCCAAACAAGACCTGGACAGTGGAAAAACCAGCTGACATGTCAACATGGATGAGGGAACCCAGGAAGTTGTGTGTGTGTGTGTGTATAAAACATACACATGTATATGTATGTATAGATTTAACAATAATGAAAAAAAAGAAAACAAATTACTACTGTGAGAGAGACCTGGTAAGAGTGTAACTTTTTTTTTTCTTGTTTGTTTTTCAAGACAGGGTTTCTCTGTGAAAACAGTCATGGCTGTCCTGGAACTTGCTCTGTAGGGCAGGCTGGCCTTGAACTCTCAGAGATCCACCTGCCTGTGACTCCTTAGTGCTGGGATTAAAGTCATGAGCCACTACTTCCTGGCAAAAGAGCAACTCTTATTCACTGCTGGTGAGAATGTAAACTTGAGTATCCACTATGGAAATCATTATAAAGTATTTTCAACAAAAAAATCCTCAAATACTGAAAATAGAACTGCCATATGGCCTATCTATAACACTGTGGGATGTTTTACACACACACACACACACACACACACACACACACACACACACACACACAACACGATGGCAAGTCAACATATCCCAGAGATACTTACACATCTATTTTCATTGCTGTACCATACAGCTAAGAAACAGAATCAGACTAGATGCCCATTAATAGATGAGTAGATGAAGAAAATGTTGTGTGTGTGTGTGTGTGTGTGTGTATATATATATATATATATATATATATATATATGACGCAATTTTATGCTACTATAAATAAAAATGAAACCATGACATTTTTAGGTAAAAATAGAAACCACTCTTTAAATCAGACAAGTCAGATCCAGAAAGTCAAGTACTGCATGCTTTTGTTCTCATGTGTGAAATCTACGTTTAAACGAGTGTGGTGGGGAGGGAAGGGAGAGATCTGAAGTGGAGGAGAGAAAATGTCATGGGACACATTTGGCATGAAAGAAGAACTATGTGGGGGAAGGAAGGGAATCTTCCATAAGGGATAGTATTGGAGAGGAGGAGAAATTAGAAAAGTTTAACATATGCATCATAATGTTACAAGGAAATTCATTAGTTTATATGGTAACTTAAAAAATAAAAAGGAACATGTAAGACTGGAGATAAAAAGGCTAATGATGAAGTTGAACAAAATGATGTTTTCTAAAGGACCTTAGAGCATTTCCTTGGAACCACCACATTTTAGAGGATCTTTTTAACTTTAAGTTGTGATGACACACACTGATTCAAAATTTACCACCTTAGCCATCTCTACCCGTGCAGTTACAGAGACCAAGTATCTCCACACAGTTGTACAGCCATCGCTACTTGTCTCCAGAGCTCCTAATTAAAACTCATTATTACAATTCAGCACTCTCTCCTTACAACTACAGTTGTACTTTTTAGATATGGATTCTGCAATGAGGGAATCTCATATAAACACAATCATACAGTATTGATCTTTTTGTGACTGGATTATTTTACTTAATACAGTGTTCTGTAAGTTCATTTATGTTGTAGCATGCGTCAACATTCCCTGTAAATCTCATACTATTTCTTTATGTGTACATACTACATTTTGTCTCTCTACTCATATATGCATACATGATTTTGACCCTGTCTCAAAAAACAAAACCAAGAACAACAACAAAGACACCTTGGTCATACAAATTTCTCAGCAAAAGTGCTTTTATTTTATTTCATTTTATTTATTTATTTTTTGCATGTTATCTCCTGCAGAGGATTTGCTTTAAGACATGATGATTCTGTTCACTCCTGAGGCACCAACAGTTTTCTACAGAAGCTTCATTTTTTCTTTACCTTAGTGTACACCGGTTAACTTCTTGTGCATATGTGTGTGTGGGAGGCATGAGTGGTGATGGTGGTGTGTGTAGTACTTACATGTGAATAATGGGATGTATGTGCCTGTGCATGCACATGCAGAAGCCAGAGTTGGACACTCGGTCCATTATTGACCTCTTATTGCCTATAGATGAGGTCTCTCATTGAACCCAAAGCTTGCCATTTTGGCTAAGGTAGCTAGTCATTTAGCTTTTGGAATCTACCGGTCTCCAAGCCCCAATGCTGGGGTTACAGGTGATATACACTTTTTATGTGGGTGCTGGGGATTTGAACTTAGATCCTCATGCTTATAGAACAAGCATTCCTACCTACTGAAATATTTCCCCAACCTCAAATTCTGATTAGCAGCAGTTATTCTGTTGGACAGGAGTCAAATTTTTTATTTACATTTTCCTAATAATTAATGAGGCTGAGTATCTTTTCATGTACTTTTTTGGCCATCTGGATGTCTTTTTTCGGGAAGTGTCTATTCAAGGCCTATCCTATTTAAATATTTTATTGTTGTTATTGTTGAATACCTCTATGTTTTAGGATCTTATTTTTGGAGGGAATACCTATATGCATCTTTATGCTTAATTTTAAGGTAGTTATACTTGCTTAGAGTCTGTGATTTCTCACAAGTGAGAGTATGAGAAAAATCATTGCTATGAGAAGGAGTGACATATTTTAAAATTAATTCAAGGTATAAAGGTTTCATTCAATCACTTTTGTTTCAACTATTTAGTTCTCTAAGCTAAAAACAAAGTTGAACTTGCTAGTGTTGGGGCATAATTCTATTTTAACAGTAACAAGTTAAGAGACCACTATTGCCTACTGTTCTTAACTATTTAGTGGGTACCACTTAGGTGAAAGACAAATAAGTTGCTTCATAATAATGAATATATCTATACCACTCCATGTTTGTTTCAGATGTAACTAAAATTATAAAATGTTTATACAACAATGATTATTACTTAGTGAACATAAAGAGTAGCATAGGCAATAGTAGGTAATAGAACGGTATGAATCCTAGTGCCCATCCTTGTGGCTGTCACTGTCAGTGTTCTATTGATGGAAAGAGACACCATGACCCTGGTTCCTACAGAGGAAAGCATTAAATTGAGAATGGTTTACAGTTTCAGAGATCTATTTCAATATCATCATGGCAGGAAGCATGGCAACATGCAGGCAGACATGGAGAGCGAGCTGAGAGTTCAACATCTGGATCTGCAGACATCAGGGAAAAAAAGCCCACAGTCTTGGGCTTCTGAAATCTCCAAGCCAATGGTCAGTGACAGATTTCCTCCAATAAGGCCACACTTCCAAATCCTTTCAGTTGGTACTACTCCCTGGTGACAAAGCATCAAACATTTGAGCCTACGGGGGCCATTCTTATTCAAACCATCACATGCATTTTTTTTTCAACACAGAGAATATTGTGTCCCACTAAAAAGTCTAAAAACTGCATTCAACAAATACTTGGGTATCCTTGAATAGAAAGAACCAAAAAGACAAGATTTAGAGCCAGTTCTCAATGAGGACTCATGGGCGGTTAAGATGGGGAATTACTAGTTGATATAGGGCCTCTCTCTACCCTATGGCAGATATCACAGAAAAGTAAAAGATAAAGTTCTATTGAAACTTGGTAGAGTTTATTTCTACTTTAGGGAGTGAGTTTAGCGATTATTGTCAGTGTTGAGGCATTGGGATGGAGAAAAGGTTGGGATGGATTAGAAAGAACAGAAATCAAGCTGGACAGGTATAACACACATAAAGAGAACAGAAATCAATATGGATGGTAAGGAGTTCAAGACTCACTTCTCAGTGAGGAGGAAGGCACTTGGATAGATATCTAGGATATTTCAATATCCTGAATGTTAACCTCTGATATTGGAGATGAAATAGAAACTTTTATCGTGAATTAGGCCAGAGGTTGTGGGAACAAGAGAAAATGCAGACCCATGATTTGAAAGTGTATGGGTAAGAATAGGCGCTATGAGCACAGTGAACAAGTCTGTAGTATGGTGTTTGCTTTTTGCCTCTGATTCTGTTGTTTGCATTGATCTATATGTTTTCTGTCAAGTTTGTAGCACGTAATGCATAAGGAAGTAAAATATAGAATCTGCTTCAGTGTAGAGCCAGATTAAAATCTCAGATGCCCACTAGTCATGTGATAAACAATGCAATTCAATTAGTAACTTCCTCTTATTTTTGTGTTTTAAAATTTATTTGAATACCTCATTTAACTGTAGTATTATATTTCTAATAAACAAGATAAAGATTAAAAATAAATAAGAGTGATGGATGATTGTTATTTTATACACATATTACCCTATCCTACTTCATTTTAAAGCTTAGTTTAAAGGAAGGGATTCTCTATATTGTATTACTTATAGTTAACTATATTAAAGAATAATCTCATGCTACTTGTGCTGAGGGCTTTCTATACTTTAGGCAGTTCTATATGTCATCATGTCTGAGTTTCAACCTTTACTGCAGCATACAGTTGCTTTACATGGTATACTGACCATAGCCAAATCCTGAACTACAACAAGAAGGAACATAGCAGCAGTGCTACTGAGTAATGTGAGATGTGATCAGATCGTTCCCACTGAACATACTTATGTAGTAGAGGAATTACTTCATCAGAGTGTATAATAACACATTCCTAGCAGAGACTGCAGAATAGAAACCCTATTCTCACCTCCTATTCCCAAAGCTGCCATGTGACAGTTGTTCTTTCAGCATTAGGAAATATATTGACTGTAAATATTTCACTAGAAATTAGTCTAAAGGGTTATTTTGAAAAATGGCAGATGATAACAAGGCATAATCTACTAGAATCTTCAGGGAGTACACTGGGGAAAGTTGGACAACAGCCATAGGAAGGTGAGTAATGCCCCTATATCTAGTTTAATAGTAAAGTAAAACAGGAAACCTCACAGAGCAGAACAATTAAAAAAGCTAGTGTTCATCCTGGAGGAACTGATGTGTCTGGGGAGCTACTCCTGCCTCTAGACTATGGAGGAGAAACTCTGAGTTAGCTCTGCACACAATGCAAGGTGAAAGCCTGGTTGAAGCTAGAGTCTGTATGGCAACACAGGCTCTAAGTGGCACTGCTGACATCTTGAAGGACTTCCCAGGGGTGGGTACAATATTCATAACTAGACCAGTGGTATGACCAGCCATTATGACATGACCTGTGAAGTGCTGCCCACTAATGGGATCGACATCTGTGATGTCTTTACAAGAACTGCTCAGGAGTACAACAGGTATTATGGAGACAGAAAAGGAATGCTCAGAGTCAAGACTTGAACCAAAAAGCAGGCAAGAATCTCAAGGTAGAAGAGTTGAACATTTATACAATGGCAAAGATAAACGATAAACATTCAAGATCTATGGGAAACTACAAAAGATCAAATCTATATGACTCACAGGTATAGAAAGAATTTCATGCTAATGGCATGGAAAACATTTTCAAGTTATGGTCATTCTACCCTCTAGGCCTTGTTATAATTTGATGGGAGAAACCATTTTTTTTTCAATAAAAATAAAATAGCAGATTTCAAAAACCTAGGGAAAGAGGTCTCCATCCAAGTACAGGAAGAATTTAGAATACCAAACAAATACCACCAGAGAAAAACCTCGCCTCATCATAGCTAAAACACTAAACATAATAAAAAGGATGTGTTCTGACTGAAAGCTGCAAGAGAAACAAGTAACATATAAAGGCAATCTCAATGGAATAACAGCCAATTTCACAGAAGAAACTTTAACTGAAGAGAAGATAAGAGATGCTCTGGTGAGGATGTGGACAAGAGAACACTTAGTCTGCTAGCGGATGTAGCTAGTCCAGCCACTATGGAAACCAGCATGGAGGGTCCTCAAAACACTAAAACTAGAACTGCCATACTGCCCAGGTCTAGCATTCCTGTGCGTTTATTTATCCAAAGAACTCAATACAGAGAGAACTTTACTGCATATGTTTATTACAGATCTGTTCACAAGAGTTAAACTATGGAACCAACCCAAATGCCAACAACAGAGGTAATGGATAAAGGAAGTATGTATGTTTATACATAATGGATTTTCTTCCAGCCATGGATTTGTTTATAGTCAAATGGAAACAAGTAGAGATAATCATATTACATGATGAAGCTTATCTGAGAAAGACAAATATCTCATATTTTCTCGTTTTGTGCTTTGATTTTATACACTGTTGCATGTATATAGATCATGAAAGTGGAAGCAATCTTGTCTAGAGGAATTACTATATGGTGAGAGTGGTGGGGAGTACAATAGGGGTCTACTCAATGTACATTCGTGCTTATATGAGAATATCTTTACTGTAACACAGTATTATGCACATTGAAAATATATAAAGAAGAAGTCCTGATTTGAGCTATACTGACCTTCTGGGCAGCACCACCAAGAATCCTCTCATTGGCAGTGTCTCTAGCTGTTAGTGTTTATCTTTCATTTTGAAAGTTAGGTAGCAGCCTCAAATTCTACTCATGTACTGTACTTGTAACAGTACCAACCTGCTCGTACACCTCTACTGACTGGACATACACATTCATACATCCTTAGTTTCTCTTCTATGTCTAGTCCATTGCTATGTGTGCTTTCCCCTGTGCTCCCAACAGATGTTTGCTGTTGCATTGTTTTCATGTAGTGAAGCAGCAAACACAGCAGACAGCTGACCAGCATACCTCCATAACAAGAGTGCAGAAGAAATCAGAACTGCTTGTGAATAGGTGTGTGTGTATATATATTATGGCATATAATTTTAAGAAAAAAAGTAGGATAAGATATTGGTGTATAGCCGTGATAAAAGATTTTATCATCATTTTTAAATTAACAACACAGGCCTGAGACAATTAACTTTTTGATGGTGTGAAATAAGTAGATTTTGAAGTGTAAGAGAACTTAAGTTGCTAATGTGTAGATATGAGTTTCACTAATAATTCACCAGTGGAGGTAAGTTTTGGATTTGGAGTGTGCTAATTTGCCTGAGTTTACCAGCACTATGAAATAAATGCGCCTCAGAACACCTCACTTAGCAGTGAAGTTATTTGTATATTAAGAAATGGATAATAAAATATAATATGTACAGGAATTAAAACTTAAATTACTTCTTTCTTATAGTGATATATCAGATTATTTGACTTGTGATAGTCTTATCAGAATTTTCATTATTGTTTTTTAGAATACTTTTGTTTATAAATGCTTATATGCTTAAGCAGCAATACAATGAATTCTTTTTTTTCCCTCTTTCTCCTTTCTTCCTTCCATCTTTTTTTTTTCTTTTATTTTTTTTGGAGACAGGGTTTCTCTACAGGGCCCTTGCTGTCTTGGAACTCACTATGTAGATCAACCCACTCTGGAACTCACAGAGATCCTCCTGCCTGTCTCTACTCCTGAATACTGAGATTAAAGGCATGTACTACCACACCCATCACAATGAATTCTTAAATGTTTATAATTAGTTACACAATAAACTCATTGTAGTACAAATACTTAATTTACATAAGGCCATTATAAAATACAATACAATACAAAACAAAATTGGCCACTAACACATTCTTTCTGGTTATTATAGCATGCCTGTTTATGCTTCTTCAAGGACAAGATTCTACGATTCTCAAGAAATTATATAATGTTGGGACTTTATTCTTTACTTTCTTTTTTGTTGGTTTTCAAGAGGTTTCTCTGTGTAGCTTTGGAGTCTGTCCTGGAACTAGCTCTTGTAGACCAGGCTGGCCTCAAACTCACAGAGATCCGCCTGCCTCTGCCTCCCAAGCGCTGGGATTAAAGGCGTGCGCCACCACCACCTAACTGGGCTGTCATTTTTTCTGCATGTAGCTGGATTGACTGTAATTTGGAAGGAATCTCAGGTATGTCCCATGCAGACATCTTTCAGTCTGTTTCCTTTTTGACTGAATTTCTCCATAATATTTGCTGCAATGTACAAGTAAATTGTGCTTTTATAAAAGTATATCAAAAACATCTCTCTACATTTTAGACCTTTTATCCCACATTTGAAAATATAGAATTAGTTTAGATTGTAGTATTAATCGGATTTCTAGCTTTCATTTCTCTTAAAATGAGCTAATTTATATGATTTACCAATTCAATCTTTAAGATAACTCAAGTTACCTCTCATTTTCTGTTATTTCAGCTGAAAAATAAGGATAATGGGTCTGGTTCATCACAGTAATAAAAAAATTAAGAAATAAATGTTGACATTTTTGTCCTGAATAGCTCTTGAAATCTGTTTATGTATGTCACAGAAAAAGAACGATAAAAAAAATTTCATCAGGGCTGTGACACATGAGTTTGACAGCAGTTTTCCTCCCCACCGAAAGAAGATGCCACACATGTTGTAGTCATCCCACATGCTCTTACCTGAGGCGTTTTTCAGATACCCATTTGCATCAACTGTTGTGTACATGATATAAGGTCCAGGCTGATTCACTCCAAAGGGCTGCAGTGAGAAAGGAAATAGTCTTGGAAAGTGAATAAATGATTTGAATTTCAGAAAAAATTATTATATAGTTAAAAAACAAAAACCAAAGCCAAAATGAAGATTAATTATTAGAAATCTGCATACATTTTTATGCTGTATCTTCATACCTAACCTGTCTCTCCCCTCTTAGCTCCAAAGTCCCCAATACCCAACCCCACTTTCATGTTTTCTCCTTTTTAAGTAGTCCAATGAGTCTAACTTTAGTGCTGCCTACTTATGCCATGTCTATATGGGGGCAGGTGATAGGCATCTACTAGAACAGAGGCAATCTACCATCAGTCACAAACCGATTATTTTTCTTTCAAATATTACATCCCAACTGCAGTTTCCCCTCCCTCCTCTCCTTCCAGTCCCTCACCCCCACACTGGATCCACTCGTCCTCCTTTCTCTTCAGAAAAGGGCAGGCCTCCCATGTATATCAACCAAACATGGTATAAAGTTGCAGTAAAACTAGGCACATCCTCTCATATCAAGGCTGGATGAGGCAACCCAGTAGGAGGAAAAAGGTTCCAAAAGCAGGGAGAAGAGTCAGAGACAACCCCCACCCACCACTCCCACTGTTAGTAGTACCACAGGAACCCAAGCTACACAATCTTAACATATGCAGAGGACATAGGTCAGATCCATGCAGGCTCCCTGATTGCTGCTTCAGTCTCTGTGAGCCTCCATGAATCCCGATTAGTTGATTCTGAGCACTGATTTCTTGTGGTTTCTTCTGGCTCCTGCATCCTTCCTTTCTCTCTTTTCCAGGATTTCCAGAGTTCTTCCTAATGGTTTGCTGTGGGTCTCTGCATCTGCTCCTATCAGTCTCTGGGTGAAGCTTCTCTGATGACAATTATGCTAGCTACCAGTGTGGTTACAAAAGAGAGCTGGTTCAGGCTCTGTATCTATCCCCTATTACTTTACTAGGTATCTTTGCTAGGGTCACCATCATGCATTCCTGCTTCATTTAGGCCTGCATGTCAGTAATATTTACTTCCTGGATTCTGCTGCTAGTTCACAGCTGGATTCTACTTGGCAACTCTTCTCAGCTAACGTGCGCTGTGCCACATGTTTGAGTGGCACAATCTGATTAACGTAGGAGTTGAGAGGCCCTCACCCTCTGCCTCAGTTGAGGCTATCCGAAGAATCACCTTAGTTTTAGGGCTCTCCATGCATTGTAAACCAACCTCTTTCTTCCTGCCAACCCTGCTTTCCTCAGTACTTCAGAGTTATTCTGTTTCCAAGTACAGCAAAAATGTCTCCACTATAGAAGCTTCCCAACTATACATACATGAAGGTATTGGAATTGTAATGCTTTAAATGGATTGTAAGGATTTGAAACTATAATCAAAACATCTACCATTGTGTTGAAATTTCTCACTGGACTCCAAGACTTGGGAAAATTTAACTTCTCTGAGGCTCAGTGGGTTGAACCCTTGCAAGCCTTAAGAGCTGAGTTCAGACTCCTGTAAAAACTGGATGCGGTAATTATTGTCTGTAATGTGGTGTTGAAGTCAGAAGAGTGGCATGGCTGTGGTGATGTTTGCAAAAGAGGACATGTGTCCTCTATTGCACTGTGAGAGTCAGCCCTACAGAGGATAATGCTGCCTGGCCCTTTACATGCAGAGGCACTGACTGTTAGTGGGAACAGAGCAGAAGGAAAACGCCCATCTCCCTCTTCCAGCCTTGCATAGTTTCTCTCACCTTGTATGAAAAGAGGTAATTTCCAGCCAGCTGGGATTGTTGAACTGAAACCTACAGATTTCAGTTCCAGTATCATAATACAGTGGGTTTGGAGCTGGCAGACACTAAGTTAGTAACTGGCACACCTTCTCTGCTTCCAGTTAAGCTGTTTGCCACACTGTCTGCTCTGATATTAATAGAGCTATCCCCTCATCCTGGTTGATGACTGTGTGGTATGCCCTTCTGCATGGCTTTGTTTTTAACTTTTCTGTTCTTCTATTTAAGACATATGTATCCTAAGACAAAATAATATAGTCAGGGACTGTATTATTCTTTGATGATAACAGTCTTAGACTTAATTGAGATACTTAGCACTTTTAGATCTAAAATTTATCACTGGTATGTTCTGATTGATATCTACCACATCTGGTTTCTGTCTGGTCCCTGTGTCTCTTATCCATTGGAGCTAATGAATAAATTGTCTGATCTCTTTAAAAAAAAAAAAGAAGTTTACTTACTGTTATCTTTCGAGGACAGTCATTAGAACACAGGCCACTAAGAACTGTGGAAAGATAAAGAACAGCCTATGAGTAATGTTATAAGCTTACATTAAAAATAAGATCTAATTCCCCCCTCAAAGTCTATTAATACATTTGCTGACTCATGACCACGGATAGGAACCAGTTCAATTTCTGAGCAAATCAAATTTCACTTTATACCTATGTCTTTCAAAATTAATTTAAAAAACTTAAAATCTGTTCATTTTATACATGTGTCTTTAAAAATAAATTAAAAAATTTACATCTTTGTGTATGTTCATGGGTGGGGGTGTAGATGTATATGGGGCACAGTGTATGTGTGAGGTCAGAGATTAACTCTAGTAGTATTAAAAACACTAATTCCAACACTAATTCCTGATTAAACTCCCAGTCAATGAGGAAGGAAGTGAACTTTTCACTATGACACAAGGAGAAGTCCTTGTACAGCTAATATGCGTAGTGGTGAAATGTGATGCTTACGAGGGAAAGAAGGCAAAGATGTCCATTCTTATTCCTTCTAGCTAGCACAATAAAGGCATAAAAGGCAAAGAGATTACAGAGGGGAAGAAAATTTCTCCTTTTTACAAATGGCTGTCTATAAAGAAAAATTTTTCCAAAAAACTATTTTAAAAAATACCTTCCTAGAATCAGTATGTGAATTCAGTGAGCTGCACTGAAATGTTTATTTCCACATACTAAAAATGAACATATGAAAACCAAATTAAAATACATAGCAGTATTTAAACTCTTTCCAGATAATACAGGAATATACATAATAAAATACACAAGGCCTTTATGAACCCAGCCCCAGTGAGACAGGTACGTGCAAGGAACTGGCTACAGAGAAGAAATAGCACAGGGCAATGAGAGGGAAAACTTTCACTGCTACAGAGGATGCACATGGAGAGACTGGAAAGAACTTGGAAGTACTGTGTTGAATTAAAAATGGAAGCAGTGGCCGAAATCCATAGCTTAATCAGACATATGACTAGACATACATGTATGTGAAGCCTGACTTCTGTTTTCCTATGTGTGTCCAAAAGGAACCTGTAAGAAATGACAAACCACTAACATGTACACTAAGTATTGAGAGCCTGGGTTTTACATACATGGAGAAATGTGTGTGATTCAAGGCACAGGTCAAGGGCTGTACAAAATGAAAATTTGAATGCCAGCCTATGAATGTAGAAGGATGGGGGTGTGGAGAGAGCTCAGCAGTTAAGAGGTTTTTCAGAGGATCCAGGTTTGGTTTCTAGAACCCATATGGTGACTTAAAACTGTAACTCCAGTTCCAGGGGCTCTGATACCCTCCCTCTGATCTACAAGGGTTGCTGCATGCATGTGGTAGAGATACATACACTCAGGCACCCATACACACAATACAATCAATAAATATAAACGATAATGTAGAAAGAATGATGCAAAGCAGAATCATTATTTGACAAAAGCTGAAGCAAGAGTGATCAATAGACTCTAATGGTAGCAGGTAAAAGTTTGATATAAAAAGGATACAAGCAATTCTGTCTGTAGGAATAGGAAAGGGAAAAATAGTGGCTATAGGAGAGATAAAACTGGTCTTCATGGGGCTGGAGAGATGGCTTTGAAGTTGAGAGTACTAGCTGCTCTTCCAGGTGATTTGAGTTCAAGTCCCAGCACCCACATGGCCGCTCACAACTGTCTGTAATTCCACTTCCAGAGGCTGTGGCACCCTCACACAGACATACATGCAGGCAAAACACCAATACACATTAAAGTAAATAAATTAAGCAAAAATTGATCATCTCAGGGCTCAGGGGTTAGGAGCACTGTTCTCACAGAGGACAAGGGTTCTGTTCCTAACACCAGCGTGTGGCTCGCAATTCTGTAAGTCCAGTTCAAGGTAATTCAATCCCCTCTTCTGATCTCTGAGGGCACTAGGTGCACATATGGTACACATATGTACATGCAGGCAAAGCACTCATACACATATTAAAAATATTGAACTGTTCTTCTCTGTGAGCAGTGTGCACCATGTGCCTCCTGGTCCAACCACCTGGAAGTGCAGCACCTCTGCTCTGCAATTCCCTGCTGTCGAGTTTTGCCAAAAACAGGTAACTTGAGTTAGATAGTGAGGATTATCTAACAATATAAAATTTGAATTCTTTAAAATCAATGAAGATAAAAATAGAAAATGACTGAAAAAGTGTCCTAGATTGAGGAAGTCTGGAATGATGTGAAAAATTCAACATATCCTGGGTAGAATACTAAACCAGAAGGGAAAGAGAGTCATTGTTGGGACAGCTGGTGTGTCTGAATGGGGCCTATGTATAGCTAGCACGATGTTCTGCTGCAGCTCACTTCCTGATCTGGAGCGTTGTACATGCATTACACAGGAGTGTGCACTTGTACCAGGAAATGAATAGAAGGGAAGAGAGAGAAAAGGGAAGGGGAGAGGAAAACAAGATGATTGGTAACATCTAAAATACTCACCAATGACTTTTACAAAATAAGCATCTGCTTCAAAGTTATTTTTGAGTGTATGAATAGCAGCGTCATTCTTGGTGTACCCTTTACTGAGTACTATAATGTCCAAGATGCCCTGAAAAAACAAAACATTGTAAGAAAAACTACTAGATGAAAGAAAAAGACCATTGTGTGACTTGTGCTATAGTTTGAGTAATCGTTACTCCAAAAGCTCACGTATTAAAGACTTGCTTGGCAGCCTGCTGGAGGTGGTGGGAACTTTTGGAGGTAAGGCCTATGAATGGGTATGTTCCTGATGTCCCTGAAGGTTATTGTTACTTCAGTTTTTGCCGTTTCTCTCTGCTGCGAGGCCACCACAGCCGAGCTGGCCTTTTCTACTATGTGGTCCTGTCATGATGTACTGTGCTGCACCAGTCAAGAGACAGGATGTAGTGACTGTGGACTGAAATCCTTTGTCCTTTTAAGTTAATTTTCCCGGGTAGTTTGTTATTTGTACAACCTTAGTAGGTTGACGTCTAAAATAAGTTTACTGAAAATGTATGTACACAATTTAAATAGGAAATAAAAAGAAAACAGTCCTGGGAAGTAACTGTTAGCATTTTGGTATATTTCCTTCTGATTGTATGTATATACATGTGATTTATTTTATTTTTAAAAATATTTTTATGGTTTATTTAACTTTGTTTTTTATGTGCATTGGTGTGAAGATGTCAGATCCCCTGCAACTGGATCTTCAGACAATTGTGAGCTGCCATGTGGGTGCTGGGAATTGAACCAGGGTCCTCTGGAAGAGCAGTCAGTGCTCCCAACCACTGAGCCATCTCTCCAGCCCATGATTTTATTTTTTTAAAGATAGTATTCACTATGTAGCCTTGGCTGGCCTGAAACTGGCTAACCAAGTTTGTAGATCAGGTTGGCCTTAGAGTACTGCTTCAAGAGTACTGGAATTAAAGGTGCATGTCACCACATTCAGCCCTACAATTTCATTTTTAGAATCATCACTGTGTGTGTTTATGTGTGGGGAAGTGGGGGATGGGAAGTGTAATGTGGATGTCAAGGCCAGCTTTCAGGAACTCACAGTAAGTTTGGGGATTTAAGTCAGGCTTCCAGACATTTGCAGCACATGCTTTTTAAATGTAGATATAGCTCACTACTCTGTGCAGGAATTGTCAGATCCTCTGCAAATATGGTCAGGTTACCTGCTGTGGTGTGTGTGGCACTGGTGCCACATTTTCCCTCCCTAACAAGTACAAATTCAGCCCATTTTATTGAAGAAAAACCATATATCCATTTAAAGTTGACACTCTGCTGCATCTCATGATGCTACTCATTTTTCATTTTATAAATGTTAGCAATGTATTTTTTCCTATAAATTGACTATCCTTTTCTAGAGAGATTTTGGTGACACGCCAATGTCTATGAATACTTTTTTTTTTTTTTGAGCCTGTCCTGGAACTAGCTCTTGTAGACCAGGCTGGCCTGAATACTTACTTTTATGTTAAGGATATGAATTATTTCATTCATTTGTAGCATTTCTATTTTCCATATTTAAAAATAACTTGAAATTTCATTTATTATGTTTTTTGATGTGCAGAAGTTAAAAATTGATTTGTAAGCAATTTTGTTGATTTTTTTCCTTGTAATAGTTCTACCAATTACTTTTATGTTTGGAAACTGCTAATAAAAATGAAATGAAATATGATTTGGCAGCAGAAAAAGCAAGGAAATGTGGGTATCAATAACTCACCATTGAATACAAGCCTCTTAAACACAGAGCGAAACAGAACAACAAAGTAAAAGGTTAATGAAGATATAAATGTCCTGATGGGCTTTTACTTTCTATAGTAAACAATCTGTAAGGATGTATGTGGATAAATTAACTTTATATTCTTCTTCTCTTTTAAAGATTTATTTATTACATTTACAGTGTCTCTCCACGTGTTTGCCTGCACACCAGAAGAGGGCACTGCATCTCAATACAGATGGTTGTGATCCACCATGTGGTTGCTGGGAACTGAATCTTAATCACTGAGCCATCTCTCCAGCCTTCAGCCCCCCCTCTTTTCTTCTTCTAAGTAGTAAACTAGCTTTCTCTTTAGAAAGGTGGATGCCAGGCACCTACAGAGCCTTCCACCAGCTCACTTGACAACTAGTGACAGAGCCAGGAGAGGGTCAGCAGATGCCATGTTCCAGTTAACAATGTAGTGAATGCACTCCCTTGCTGTGTGTGCAGGCACCTGTTGGTTCTGCTTGGGTCAGCGGATGAACAGGTAGATCTGCTAGTCTTAAAGCACAATTCTGCAGCAGCTTATTCCAAATAAGCACAAGAAGAGATAACACTTCCATAGTCAACTACAGAGATAGCTATCACTATCAGCAGTCAGCCCCCACACCTATTGAACATTAAAAGAGGTTTTCTTTAATGAATCATTCTCATTCCATTTTCTGTTAAAAAATATGAAGCTACAGTGAGATGACATAGATAGCAATTAAACTCTTAAACACATAGGATAGTTCTGAACTCACGTCTTCATAGATATCAAAAAAAGTGGCAACCATGGCATCTTTGATTAGATTTAGGCCTGATAGGTCCCAGTAGACTTTAAACATCCGGTGTACTTCCTCACAGCTCGCATTATTGCACGGGACATTCTCCAGTAGAAAGGCTTGCTGATTGCTGTGTGACAGACAAGAGGATTCAGTTAAAATCGGCGCTGTGTAGCAGCAGCTGTGCTTGTCATCCAGGCACTATGTGTAGAATTCTGGGATTACTACACTGTGATGAGAAATGCTCTGTTCCCTTTAGTGTAGAGTGTCTACATCCATCCCTCCTTCATGTTTCTACTGTTATCCTCTCTGCCTTGCATTTTAAGTTATTGGGGGTAACATTTTAGATGTGCAGGTATCCTCTCAAATTGAAGTATTTTCTCCTGAAGGAGGCTCATAAGACTCAATAAGAAAATGAAATTTACAAAGGTCAGGAATTGCTAGGGAGAGGAGAGCTGTCAGGAGGGCTCCAGTGATGTGGCCTATGTGAGTCACTATGTGTAGTGGGTGGGCTATTTGGTGCTGGAGCTGTATTTGAGCCACCCATGCTCCAGTTAGTCACTCCCACTCATCTATGATCCTCTGAGTATCCTCAATAAATTCACTGTTTCACCAAAGCAGACATGTGTTTCTTTGGTCTGATCAGTGCTCTTTCTAAAATGAACAGATCTCTTGATCTCATCTCCTTAAATCCCACACAGATGTGTATTAATGACCAATGAATATCTGAATTTGAATAGGAGACTCTTGAATTCCCAAAGTCTTGTAAATCATCGTGTAACGCAATAGTCTACATAAATAATCTATGGAAACTTTTAGTGAAGTCATACAACTTAAAACGTCTCTCCCTGTTAATATGTGTTTCATATAGGGAGAGTCAATGCCTTACTCTTAAAAGTAACATTTCATTTAAACCTCACAGAGAAAAACTTTGATCCATTTGTTTCTGAAACCTTGGGGGAATGGTCTTGATTTAGTTTGTTTGTATTTTTGGCAAATATACACATAGTACACTATTTAAAAATTGGTTTTATTTCCAAAATGACTATGGGAACTATTATAAAATTCAGATAACAGAAACATTTAAAAAGTAAAAAATTTCTCTTCACAGATAACCACTATAAATACATTGGTGGGTATATTTCTAAGACTGCTAGGTACATGCGAGTACATGGAAATACACTGAGAATAATACAGCAATAAATGTGGATGTGCAAGTATCTCTATCTCCCTTAAAACAAAAACACCAAACCTAGTTAGGTTCTGCCACATACATTCTAAAACATTCTTCCTTTACATAAAATAGCACACTCGTAGAGAAAATGTATATAATCTGAGGGAAGACACAGTTTTGACACGCATTGAAAACTCCCTCCATAGACACTACATCATGTTTATCTCTCAGCCTCCTGGCTGGTCACTTTCAATAGCAGCTCCCCTATGCCAGTAATCTGTCATTGATTTTAACATCTAACTACCCAGCGCTAGTGAAGTCTCGTGCCTTAGAGGACAACTAGACCAGGCTTATCCCCAATTGCTTTCTAAAGCTTATCCAGAAAACCGCAAGAGTTACAGTCAACTGATCTGGGAAGCCCCACCCCAGCAGATAGATCTACAACACAATTTGTACACCTAGGCTCAGGGAACATTGAGGAGGGGGTGAAAAGACTGCAAGACCCAGAGAACCAGGAAGTCCGCTGTGAGACTGTCTTTTAGAAATGACAAGGAAGGGCAGGGTGGCGGTGGTGCAAACTTTTAATCCCAGCATTTGGGAGGCAGAGTTCGAGGCAACCCTGGTCTACAAGAGCTAGTTCCAGAGCATGCACAATGCCAGTTCCCCCGCTGGAATTGGCCTGCAGCACTGCTGGGACCTTAGAGGTGCGTGGGTCCAGCATAAACCTGCAGGGCTCCAGCAGAGAAGCCAGCCCCTTTGATTTTGGCTGGTCCTTGGAGAACACCACTGCTTCAGATCCCTCCTACTGGAGTGGACCAGAGCAATCCCCCCCAGACCAAGCAAGTGACCACTATCTACTACTAGTTGATCCACCTGGAGAGGAAGAGATGGGCAGGAGCCAATCCAAGAGTTCCTCTAACAATCTGAAAAGCAACATAAAAACACCAGAATCTGGCAATTATGCAACAAGAAGATCTGAGCAAACT
>JAQHUG010000066.1:1388553-1445170 GCA_028555095.1 Dicrostonyx torquatus
GGGGAGGGCCTTGGGCTTCCCATAGGGTAGGGTATCCTGCCCCATCTTAAGGAAGCAGGGGGAGGGCGGTAGGGTTGTGGGGGAGCGGGAGGGCCAGGAACAAGGGGAGTAAATGTAAATTTTTCTTTTAACAATAAAAAAAAATTGTGTCCAGTGTTTTTCATCAAGAGTTTTGCGTATATTTATATGGTCATTTGTCAATATTTTTATGGCATCTTAATTAATATTAAAGAGTGTCTATCATGCTGACTAAAGACAATTCCAGATAACAACCCAGATCTATATAAGGCAATGAAAAGCAATGAGTGCACACATTCAAGTGTGAAGGCAGATATGAAATGCCTAAGCAAATTGCATCTCTTTAAAGGATAGCATTAATAATGTCAGCAGAGGAAACAGTACGAAGCTGGAAGAGGCTAGGCACACACTGCTGAAAAGTTCTAGAACTATCAGTGATATGTAGTATTATTGAAGACAAAATTTAAAGGTGATCTAAAAAAAATCTAAGACATTCACTAAAGTAATATTTATAGTAATATAAAGTAATATTCATAACAAAAAAGGACAAAATTAAGTCATAAAAACTACTTAAAATCATAGTAGAAAAAGGAAAATAAAAAAGATGGTGGACTTAAACCAACTCAACACTGGTATGAAATATAAAAAGTTTAAATCTAGAGATAGATTGGTTTAAAAAAAGACTAAAATAGTTTGTTTATAAGAAATACAAAGTAGTTTATATAAAATAGGTTAAAAAATAAAAATCATGATAAAATGTCCATAATCAAAAAACCCAGCAGGTACTGGGTAGTGGTGGCACGTGCCTTTAATCCCAAAAGGCAGATCTCTGTGAGTTCAAGGCCAGTCTAGTTTACAGAGTGAGTTCTAAGACAGAGCTGCTATACAGATGTTTAACAAGGTCATAGAAGAAAATTTCCCCAAACTTAGGAAAGAAACAAGCATACATATACAAGAAGCACACAGAACACCAAATAGACAAGAACATAGAAGAAAATGCCATTGTAAATCATAGTTAAAACAGTAAGCATACATAACAAAGAAAGTGTATTTAGAGCTTCAACAGAAAAACACAAGGCACATACAAAGGAAACCCATTAGAATACCTGGTGATTTCTCAATGGAAACTTTGAAAGTCAGAAGATACTAGAGCAGTGCATTCCAAGTCTGAAAAGACTATGGGAGCCAACTAAAATAATATACCCAGCAAAAATTATATGCTTTAGTTGAAGGAGAAAGAAAAACTTTCCATAATATAAACAGCCTAAAAATTTATATTCAACAAACCAAACCTAAAGAAAATACAGGAAGCAACATTTCAGGCTGAAGAGAGGAATGAGCACAGCCAAGAGACTGTAGAAAGAAATATGAAGCCATAGTTACTAAACACAAAAACACCAAAATGCAACAACATAATGACTGCAATCAGTACACATTTCAATAAAAACTTTAATTATTAGCAGATTCAACTTTCCAAACAAAAGAAATAGGCTAGCTGTTGTCTGCAAGAAACTCATTTTGCTTTAAAGATAGGCACTGCCTTAGAGATGGACAAGAGTACTTCAATCTTCAATCAAATGAGATCAAGAAACAAGCAGGTGCCACTATTTTAATGTCTAACAAAACAGACTTAAATTAAAACTAATCAGAAAAGGGGTACACTTCATTCTAACCAGCAGACCAAGAAGACATTATTATCCTAAATATATATTCACCAAACTCACCTGTGCCAAATTTCATAAAAAATGTACTAATGGAATTAAAGACAGATTAACACCAACCCAATACTGGTAGGTGATTTCAGTACCATACTTTCTTCAATACACAGGTCATCTGCCCCCTTCCACGGAAAAGCAGAAAAACACTAGAATTAAATGACATCATACATTAGATACACTTAGGTATCAACAGGATAGTCCACCCAAACACCAAAGCATCTAATTGAAGCTTCACTAAAATAGACCCCACCCTGGGACAAAACAAATCTACAAATTTAGAAAGATTTAAATAACTCTTGAGTATCTCACTTGACCATAAAGCTGTAAAACTTTAATAGCAAACAAATCTCTAGAAAAACCACAAATTCTCATGGATTGAACATCTTATTACTGAATGATGAATGGGTCAAAGAAAAAAAATCCAAAAATAAAAAAAAATCCTGAACAAAGTGAAAATGAAAACATAACACAATAAAAACTCTGGGAAAAACTGAAAGCAGTATGACAGAAATTTGTAGTTTTAATTGCCTAGATTAAAAAATCAGAACAAACACAAATATTTATTACTTATCGAATACAACTCAAACAACTAAAAACCAAGAACAAACCAAGTTCAAACCCAATAATAATAAAAATTAGAGCAGAAATTAATGCAACAGAAACAAAGAAACCAATATAATGAACAACAAATCTAAAACTTGGTTCTTTGAACAAGACTCACAGGCCCTCTGGACTACCTGAACAAAAAAAAGAAAGACAGGATTCAAACTAACAAAACTGGAAACAAACAGAAAACTTTGTAACAAATATTAAAATTTAAAAAAGGGAATACAATCTGTACTCTATTATTTGGAAAACCTAAAGAAATGGATAAAGTTCTAGGTTCAGCCAAAGCACCAAAATGAAACCAATAAGAGCTGAATAAATAACGCAGACACACAACAGATGAAGAGATCAAAATAGTAGTTAAAAACCCTTCCAACTAAAAAGTCCAGGGTAAACAATCTAGATGTCCCTCAGTTAAGGAATGGATAAAGAAAATGTGGTACATTTACACAATGGAGTATTATTTAGTGGTAAAAAATGATATCTTGAAATGTGCAGGCATATGGATGGATCTAGAAAAAACCATTATCGAGTGAGGTAACCCAGACCCAGAAAGACAAATATATGTACTCACTCATAAATGGCTTTTAGACATAAAGCAAAGAAAAGCCAGCCTACAGTCTACAACCCCAGAGAACATAGACAACAAAGAAGACCTTAAGAGAGACACATGGAACTACACAGGAAGGAGAAAAAGAAAAGGTCTTCTGAGTAAATTGGGAGTGTGGGGGCCATAGGAGTGGGTAGAAGGGGAGAGGGGAGGGAGGAAGGGGAGTGGACAAAATTGTATAGCTCAATAAAAACAATAAAAAAAAAGTCCATGGCTAGATAGATTCAAAGTAGAACTAAACCAAATATCTTCAGCCAATCCTTTCTAAACTACTTTTTAAAATATAGAAATAGAAAGAACAATCCCAAACTCCATAGAAGGAGTATCATTTTAATTACCAAAACAAGGTAAAGAGACAACAATAAATAAAAAAAGAAAACTACAGGCCAACTTCCCTGATGAACATAGGTTTCAAAAAGCTCAAAGAAACACCTGCAAACTGAATACAGACATATACAAAAAAGATCATCAACCATGATCAATCTGCCTTTGTCCTTGAAATGCAGGAATGGCTCAACATATGCAAGTCAATAAATGCAATAAACCACATAAATAGATGTAGTGATATTTTGTTTGCAATCTAACAAATACATCTTGCCTGAAGATCAGAGCTTAGCCATTAGAGGCCAGGGAGTGGTGGTACACATCTTTAATCGCAGGACTCAGGAGACAGAGGCAGAGTTCAAAGCCACCCTGTTAGATCAAAGCCACCCTGGGCTATACAAGATAGAAATCTGTCCAAAAGAGAAATGGAGGTCACACAAAGATGATCCCAGCACCGGGGATCCCAGCTCTAGAGAGGTGGAGACAGGATATACAAGATAGAAATCTGTCCCATAGAGAAATGTAGCTCATACAAAGATGATCCCAGCACTGGGGATCCCATGCCTAGAGAGGTGGAGACAGGAGTGATATGGCTGGGTGGAGAGAGGAATATAAGGTGGAAGGAGAAAGGAGGTCACTGCAGTCTGAGGTGTAGTCTGAAACAGTCATTTAGAAGATGCAACCTGAGGAGGTCTAGTCTGAGGACAGGATCACCCTTTTGGTCTGAGGATTCAGTAGAGGTAAAAAGTCTCTGTAGTGCCTGGCAGCCACTGCTTCTCTGGCCTCTCAGCTTTCACTCCCTAATATCCGACTCCAGGTTTTGATTAACAACAATTAGAATTCGTGTTACAAATAGATATAAAGACAAAAGGTGCATGATTATCTCTCAATAGATGCAGAAAAAGCCTTTGACAAAATACACCCAACATACTTTCATGATAAAAGACCTAGAGGGAACACACCTCAACATAATAAAAGTCATATGTGAGAAGCCCCTATCCTAAATGGAGAAAAGCCTGAAGCAATACCACTGCAGTCAGGGACAAGGCAGGGTTGTCTGTCCCTACTCTGTTTCAACACTGCTTAAAGCACCAGTTGAAGCAGTAAGACAAGAGTGGGAAATTAAAGGTAAAAAAATAAAAATAAACAAATAAGAAGAGAAAAGTTAAACTATGCCTGCATGAATTTATTCCTCGCCTCTTTTGGTGTCTACAAGCTGTCCTTATGTGCCATATGGCCACAAATCAGGTCACCTTTTCCCACCTGTTGCTTTCCTAACATTACCACAAACATCTTTCTTTTCAAGAACCTGTTACATTGGGCCCAAATAAGAAACACAAAACACCCCCCACCCAACTGACACAATCACCTTAAAAATTGGCATTTATCATAGAGGCTACATGTTTTCTAAGTCTGAAGGAACATTACAGGAATGTCATTGGGAAGTCGTTATCCATTTTACCACATATTTATATAATTTTATCAGAATAAATGCTAATATCCTTCAGCACTAAAATTATGACTGACCAATTGCAAAGACCTGTTTATATGATGTCTTATTTAATCCTCATTACTGCCTAGAAAATTGATACCACCTGAGGCTGTCTGAGTAAGAATGACCCCCATTCAAACCATACATTTGAATGCTTAGTCATCAAGAAGTAGCATTGCTTAGAAGGATTAAAGACATCGTTGTTGGGGTAGGTGTGGCCTTGTTGGAGGAAATATGCCACTGGGGCTGGACTTTGAGGTTTCAAAAGCTCAAGCCAGGCCCAGTGGTTCTCTTTCTACTGCCCACGGATTCAGATGTAGAACTCTGACTCCTCCAGCACCATGTGCTGCCATGCTTCCCCAATTAAATGTTTTCTTTTATAAGAAATGTCAGGGTCATGAGAAAGATTTTTTTTTTTTTTTTTTGGAGACAGGATCTTACTCTAAGATCCAGGTTGCCTTTGAACTCTAATTCTCATACCTAACAATCTCAAATGCTGAGATTTGAGGTGCATCACTATACTCAGAAAGTAGGTGCATTTTACAGACAGGACAAGTATGGCTCTTTGGGAAGCCAAAGGGTGGTTCTAGTAGGCTAAACAGTATTCTCCCACAGATGACCACAGGAATCCTTATGAAGTAAAAAGTTGACAAGGGACATGAGGGGAGAGACTGGGAGCGAGAGAGAAGGAAGACAGAGGGAGATGGGGTGTGGGGAAAGGAGAGAGAACTAGGAAGAAGCAGAGTTCAGAAAGACTGGTGATTAATTTATGTATCAACCTGACAGGGTCATGGCACACCCATACATTTGGTTAAGCTTTGCTCTGCGTGTATCTCTATGATTGTTTCTGGATGAGATAAACATCTGGTACAGTAGGCTGGAGAAAATACATTTAATCAATTAAGAAGTCAAACAGGGCAAAAAGGTAGTGTAAGAAGTTCTCCCTGTTTGAGTAGAGTCTTTTTTTGTCTTCAAGTGTGGTTTGGTACTTTGACTCTTCTGGCTTCTAGATCCTATGGGGCTTTGAACTGGAACTTACAATGTCACTGTCCTGTTGTCTTCTGGACTTGGCTCTCTTGGATCTCCATCTTGCTGGCTCTAGAGTATTAAAGATGCACAGTGCGCACAGTATTATATCATATCTTACAATGTCTTGCTCCTTAGCCTTCCTAGGGTTTCTGCTGTTTGGAAATCCTGACTCTTACCAAGATGTCATGTTGCTAGCTTTGAAGATGAAAAGAATGGTTTATAACCTCCAGGAAAACCATTATTTTGTCTTCATCCCAGTGAAAGCCATTTTAGAGCTCTGACTTCCCAAATTGTAAAAGAATAAATTTACACTTTAAAAAAGATGCTATATTGGTAGCAACTTGTTACTATGGCATTAGGAAACACATACACAATTTGATGCTATTCTAGGTAGTGGTATATAATAAAAGGTCACATATTTTATGATTCCATTAGTTTCAAATAGGCAAATATAGAGACAGGTATAGAATAGGCAAATATATAGAGGCAGATATTTGGGGAAGTGCTTCCTACTGTTTAGAAAATAAGGGCTTATGGAATAGGATTTTTTGGGAGGGGGGATAAGTCTTAAAATTAAATATGGGGATGGGTATATGTGGTGGTTTGAAAGAAAATGGCTCTCAAAGGGAGTGGCACTATCAGGGGGTATGGCTCTTTTGGAGTAGGTGTGGCCTTGTTTGAAGGAAGTGTGTCACTGTAAGGATGGGCTTTGAGATTTTCCAATGTTCAAGACACCACCCAGTGTCTGAGTCTAATTTCTGTTGCCTTCTGATCAAGATGTCACCATCACCATGTCTGCCTGCGTGCCACCATACTCCCCACCCCATGATGATAATGGACTGATAATAACTGAACCTCCGAACTGTAAGCTGCCACCTCAATTAAATGTTTTCCTTTATAAGAGTTTCTGTGGTTATGGTGTCTCTTCACAGCAAAAACAATCCCTAAAACAATGCAAAACTGTAATCATAACAAAGATCATTAAATTATACATTTTAATGAATATTTATAATAATTGGTGTTAGACATTATTATAAAACATGAATAAAGTAGATGAAAAGTATTGAAAATCACAGTATAGAGAACATCATATATTCTTCTAGTTATGACTGTATGTACCTACCTAAGCAGATAGTGTGTTATTACATAGTATCCTTACAAAGTACTTTCTTCACACTCAAAAATGTTTAATACACATGGATAAAACTCACTCTCTGATGTGACTTGGAGTTGCACTGTAGAGTGTAGCCATTCCTTAAACACAGAAATGCTCCCATAATAATAGTATCATAAAATTAGCCAACATCCTAGTAAGCATTTCAGTGCATTCTTCAACTACCTGTCAGACTAATTCCTAAATTAACTATGTTTGCCTTCCCCAAAGCCAACCTCACGCTAACTCTGTGCTCCCTGGAGACTCAAGAGAGGAATGAGTGTGCTATTTTTGATGCACATCTTTGAAAAACACTATGTGCTTGATATAATTCATGGAAGCATAATTTTGTTTCTAAAACTACATAGTGATTTTAACATCTCATCAATAAACAAAATATCTTCAGGTGAAGTATGTATTTCTCAATTGATGGGAAAGGTGATTTTCCTGAAGCATTCTTAAACCTGGAGATGAACACCCAAAATTTTCCTGAATCATATGTACATTTCAAAATACTTTCAATGAAGTACTTATTCTGAAGAAGTGAAATCATTGAAAATTATCAAAACTATATGTGATAGGAGTTTAGTTAGAACCAAAGTTAAAAGTAACCTAAAGGTCAAGTATTATTACTCTCTACTGCAAAAGAACAGAAAAACAATAACTGTTTTGCTGAATTTCACATGTGTCATACATACTATTTCTTGCAATTTTATGTACACACTGCCAGACAATCTGTCTGGGCCCTGGTCAATGCTGTTTTTCCTCTGTAATACAGCCATATTTTTGTACCCAAAGGTAAGTTATATCTTTTCTTTCTTTTTTCTTTTGAGACAGGGTCTCAAACATGCTATGTGGCTGAGCATGACCTTGATCTGACTCTCCCAAATGCTAATAAGATTAAAAAATTGTGTCTCTCATCCCTCCAAAGATTAAACAAATGTGCCACCATACCCAAGTTATTCCTGATTCCTCTCAGATTCCATTTAGTATCAGTTTGTCTTAAGCCTTTCTAGATCATTGGCCCCACAAAGAAAGCAACCAATCACGCCACTTGAGTTTGAGTCCCATGCATTTAGAATGGTGTTCAGTAGGACAGTACTAACCTAATGATTGCTCAGGCTTGCCTTTCAAGGAAGGAGGACAGAGATGGACAAGGGATCTTTGAGGAAGACAAGGGATCAGGGTAGTTAGAGGGAGCATTCTAATGGTGATTCAGTCTTAACAGAGGCTTCAGCTACTCTGCAGGGGCTCTTTATTTGAGTGGCTCTTCAGAGTCAGAGCAGAGCAGAGTCTAGATCCTACCCCTAGGAAATGCAGAGCAGTACGTCACTGACTAGATGCTCAGATGGGCACTTTCCCACGTGTTTTGAGACCATGTGTGGAGTAACACATCACTCACTAGACTGTTTATGTACTATGTGCTGGGTACACAACAAGGGTACCTTGTTTAGTTTGCTCCTTATAACCTTGTGAGGTACAAAATACAACTCCTGTTGTACTTGTTCTGCTTATGAGGCTACTATGGCTGAGGGGTGTCAAAATTTTTCACAAATAATGTGGTTGGCTTTCAATATCTATGCTCATTCTATTATCTTTAAAGTTTGCCTTTAGTGAATGTTTCCCAAATATACACAGTTGTTCAAAGATTTGGGCCCGAAACACTGTAGGAGTCAGTTGGATGGAGGACACCAAGGAAACAAGGGCTTCTAGACACAACAGCACTGATGCACATATGAACTTGCAGAGACTGTGGCAGCACTCACAGGGCGGCACAGGTCTAAGACACACGGGGTTCTAGTCCTGAGAGGAAGTGGACACACATCCCCAACCCTAGCATAGATGCTATCTCTAATTGATAAGTGCTTACAAAAGTACTCCAATAGAGTTTCACTATGTATACAAACCAGACTTAAGCTCAGCCAAATGCATCAGTAGATGGTCAACACAAAATGAACTCAATGTTATTTTTTTGAGGATTTTTTTTTTTTAAAATCTGGACAGCTTCCTTTCCCTTCCCTCTTCCTTCCCTTGCTTTTCTTCTTGTTTTCCTTCCTTCCCCTCCCTTCCTTTCCTCCCTCTGCGTTCCCCCTTCCCAGTCTCCTACCTCACCTTACCTTTTACATTACTTAACAAATCTTTTGCTTATATTTATGGCTTCCCCCGCCCTTTTTTTTTTTTCTTTTTCTTTTTTTGGTGTATGTATGTAAATGTCTCAACTTCTGTATGTATTTTTGTGCTTTCTTTTTCTTTGGCTTTTTTTTTTTCCTGTTTGTTTTGTCCTTTTTAAAAAATTTTATCTTATTTTATTACCATTGTTATTTTAGAAACCTATTTGTATTCTAATGAGTGACAAAAAAAAAGAATGTGGATTTGGGTGGGTGGGGAAATGGGGAGAATCTGGCAGGAGTTGGGGGAGGGGCAACTGTAATCAGAATATATTGTATAAAAAAATCTATTAAAAATTAAAAGGTTTGGCCCAGTTCTACTTTCAATTCTGTTGCTGTGATAAAATTCCCTAACAAAAGATAACTTAAGTAAGCAAAGGGTTCATTTGGCTTACAATTCCAGGTGACATCATTAAGTGGAAGTTAAGGCAGAAACTCAAGCCACTAGTAAATCACATCACATCACAGTCAAGAGCAGAGAAACATATATCCATGCTGTCTGCTTAGCCGTTCTCACTCTTACACAGGCAGGGATCCCCTACTTAGGGAATGGCACAGTACAGTGGGCCAGTTCTTCCTATCAATCAATCCCTTACAAGATGTGCCCACAGAACAACTTGACCCAGATAATTCCTCAGCTGAGAGCCTCCTTTCAGATGATTGTGGGTTGTGGGAGTTGATACTTAAAACGAACCATCACAAGTGCACTGAGGCAGATAAAACCACACCAACTGCAGTCTCTATTCTATGAAGTTCAAGTTTGATATAATGCAGCAAATGCAAGGGTGCTTGGTTAAGAACTGATGCTATGAACTGTGAATGACATTTAGTAGTAGAGTGATTTTGTAGGTTTGATCCTCAGCACAGATCAAAAAAGAGAGGGGAGGGGGGAAGGATGGGAGAAGGGAGAGGGCCAGAAAGTGGGGAGGGGTAAGATATTGACACATTAGAAGGTCCTGTTCATGATAAACAAAGAAAATAAAACCTAGTTTTGTCTTATTCACTTTTATAATCAAAATAGTTACTCAGTTGAGCAAAAGACTTTTCTAGAACACAGTGTAAAAGAAAAAGGGCAGACAATATTAAAGGGTAGGGCAAGAAAAAAGCAGAATAGATCAAGGCCTTTCTAGTGCAAGCTTAAAGGAAAACGAAGAGAAGACAAAAAAAAAAAAAAAAAAAAAAAGGCCAGTTACACGAGATATAATTGGACCCAACTGAATAACTTTGACAACACTTGGATGAAGCACCAGTCTAGGATCTTAGACAGAAGAGCACAGGTGATCTGCACCAGAGTAACAGATTACATGAGGTTTTCTAACAGAAAAAGTGAATTAAGATTCAATGGTGAATGAACTTTAAGGTAAATAAAATGACTTTTAAGACTGGGAAGATCTTAGAGAATAGAAACTTTTCTAGGAAGCTGAGAATCCACCTAGAAAAATGACAAACATTTTAAAAAGATTTACACATACTACTTTATGTATGAGTGTTTTCAGCAACATATGAATATCATCATATGCCTAGTGCCCATGAAGGCCAGAAGAGCACTGGATTCATGGAATCAGAGTTAAAGGTAGTTATGAGCCACCATGTGGGTCTCCAGAAACAAATCAAGTGTCCTGTAGAAACAGTAAGTGCTCTCAGCAGCTCAGCCTTTCTTCCCCCGTAAAATAACATAAATTTAAGGAAGGATAAAAGACAGTTTATAATGCTAACCAAAGAAACTATCAAATCTTGAAATTATGTGTAAATAATTATATCAACAAAATGGGAAAATCAGTCAGTAAGTGAGATGCCATCATTAGGAGTGACTCATGGGTAGAGAACTAAGAGAATGTTATAATTCTTGACTCAGGTTGTGATTTCAATAGTTCCTTAAAAGTAAATTTGTTGTATGCTTTAAAAATCTGACCATTGTAACAAAGAGCCAATAATGTAGGCTACAGTATTAAAAACAGGCTATTCTTTTTTAATAACATTTGAACAGTTAGAATCACTAACACGGTATGTGACATTCCCAGGAAGTATATGAGATGCTTATTGTATAATGATTGTTGCAGGTTAGGAAGCATGCATGTTTCCCATATTTTATTGAGAAAAAATAAAGGAAAATTTTACTTAAAACAGAAACTATGAGCTATCTAAGTTACTAAATTTAAATTTAGTAACGTGTTATTTTAAATGATGAAGAAAATTGTTATTTTTCATAGTAAAAATAAAAAAACAAGTGTTAGAAAGGCAGGAACCTGTAGTGTGAACCTCTTTGCCTTTCAAAACAGAGCATCTGGAGTCTAAGGTATCCTTTCTTGCTGAAATAGGGTTATCAACATCAAGCTAAATTAACTCATAAAACAGAGGTTGCAGTTGAAAATGTAGATTACAATTGGACGGTTTAACTAGCCAACACTGACACCAAAAGTTACCAGGAATCACGTCTTTGACAAAGTCTTAGTCTCTAGTTGTTACCTTGCCGTTTTCCAGTTCCTAGGATTCACAATGGTCATCAGCCTTGGGTGCAGGAACTTTTACCCATGTGTCTGGCTCTCAGGCAATACATTCTATTTGGCTACTTATTTACTGGAATTAAACAATATTTTTTTATGGTTGAGTCTTAGAGTTTGCTATCTTTGCTACTTCTAGGTTTTCTTTACCTATAAAAGCCCAAGAAGGCCCAGGAAAATTTGTTCAATTGGCTTGCAATTAATTAGACAATGAAACTCTTCCCAAATTCTATTAGCAGTTATAATGAATAGTCACAACAAAGGGATTTTGTTGTTTTCAAGATAAAATCTCACGTATATAGGTCAGCCTCAAACTCACTGGGTAGATAAGGGTAGCCCTAAGTTCCTGATCCTCCTGCCTCTACCTTCTGAGTGAGGGATTACAGGTCAGCATCACCATGCGTATTTATGCAATCCTTTCCTTTTCTTTTTTATTTTTTTGGTTTTTTGAGACAGGGTTTCTCTGTAGCTTTGGAGCCTGTCCTGGAACTAGCTCTTGTAGACCAGGCTGGTCTCGAACTCACAAAGATCCGCCTGCTTCTGCCTCCCGAGTGCTGGGATTAAAGGCGTGCACCACCACTGCCCGGCTAGAGGTTTTTGTTTTTTTGTTTTATTTATTTATTTTTTTTGAAACAGGGTTTCTCTGTAGCTTTGGAGCCTGTCCTGGAACTAGCTCTTGTAGACCAGGCTGGTTCTGAACTCACAAAGATCTGCCTGTCTCTGCCTCCCAAGTGCTGGGATTAAACGCGTGCGCCACTACCGCCAGGCTGCAATCCTTTTCTTAACAACAATAAAAAGCACAAAAGAAACTGAACCATAGCTTCAAAATAGTTTTTCATTACAAATCATATACTCTGGTTGCTCCCTATCTGATTTCCAAAATTTACAGGCAAAAGGAAATCTCCACTTGAGCTGGCAATCCTTGGGGACTTAGATACACCACTCAGCACTGATACTCACAACACTGCCAGTCTTGAGGTCAGGGAAAGTTATAAATAACTCTTAAACAAAAGTAAGTCCATGTGGGGTATGATTCAAATACATGCCATGTTTCTTTTCTTATTCTGTTAATGCAGAATTAGGATGTTTCCCAGCTGGTGGTTCAACTGACACTGAAAATGAAATTTACCTGTTCAGTCTCATCTGTGCTAAAAGATCAGAGAAGAAACTAAACTCTAGGCTATGTCCATAATAAAGGAATTTTTGTTCCTTTGTTTTCATGAGACTTTAGGCTTTTGTTCTTCTCTCCAAAAAGGACATATCTTGTTACATAGTCCAGGCTGCCCTGGAATCTGTGATCTCATGGTAACACCTTCCAGGTAGCACAATACACAGTCACTGTATTGTTAAGTAAGAGTTATACTCATGGCTCATTTGGCCACACATATAGAGCCCACACAAACAATGACACAGTATAATGATTACTTACAGTTTTCTAAAAGGATTTTAGAGGTACTCAGGGTGTTTTCAAGTAAAAAATGAAATAGTGTTTAGATGAACTGTGGGTAAACAGCACAGGAAAGATTATTCTCCAAGAATACAACTAGTTGTAAGGTAACGAAACAAGAGGAACTTAGTGGTAGTCGCAATCGTGGAGTCTGGCAACATCGGGCTAATTATGAATTTCAGCTTATCTTCTAGTATCTTTTAAAAGAAAAGAGTTGCCACAGTGTCCAAATCACAGGTTATATAATGAACATAGTTACATACCTCATATATACATAAACCGTATCAATAATGTTGGGAATTCTGGTGCTTTTAGAAAACAAGTAGTCATAAGATAATATTTACTTAAATAGCATTGATACGTACAGAGTATCTTTCTAAGTGGCTTGTTCATTTACTTTTACCTCATTTATGCCAGAGGTATAATTATTACTCTCATTTCATACTTCATGAGTTTAGGTGATCTGTCCAAGATCAGACAGAAAGAGCTAGGCTGAAACTCAAGTCTAGAATCAGTTCTTCATCACCAATCTTCAGTCTCAAAATAGACTGTCATTCGTCTTTAGAAAAAATAAAGCTGAATGAAAAATAACTTTTCATTTTACAGTGAATATTTACTTTTTCTCAATAGAAAATGAATCTGTAGAAAGAATGTTTCCTAAGTCATGTGAAGAGTTCACAGATCACACAAGGACACATAAGCTGAGCCCACCAATTCCTCCTTGGAGAGACTGTACCAGATTAAGTGCTGTCAGTCACAGGCTTCTGTGGTAAAGACATTTTACAAGTGTTTGCCATGAATTTACTGTCCATACCTTCCAGATGTATTCTTTAATATGGCAAGAGCATCTGGATAGCCATCCATATTGTAGTCTCCAATGTGAAGGGTGATTGGAATTGGTATTGAGGTTGGTTTTTCTTCATGCAAAAATGGCACAAAGCCCCAGAGTGTACCCTTGTTGCTAAAATCCTGAAGCACAGGAACCCACTAAGGATAAAGAGAAAAAAAAGACTAATCATAATCACTTCAGAAAAAGTAATCATTCGCAAAGGAATGATCTATTAAAGATGTTGAAGGCAGCCTCATTTTGCTCCTTCATCTTCACGCAATGATAGGCTACTACAATTTACTTTGATGTATGTGTAGGACACTGGGGAACTGTTCTTCCACAGGCTTTGTCATGAGCATTTTTGCTTGAACAGCACACAGAGCCACAGGTCCCTCACAACATGTATTCAACCTCGGGAATGAACAAGCTTCATCCTCACCTGCCGGCAAAGCACAGATGAGGATGGGCTATGACACTAAAATAGGTGGGAGCAAAGGTTTTAGTAACTTCATATTTCTACATGATTATGATAACAGAACAGAAAAGAACAGGTTGCCTTTAAATTGATCTTCTCCCCTCCTCTTCTGATTGCATAGCTCTTTTCACCCTCTGATAAATTAGTATAACATTTATAACACTAAAATCTGAGGACTAGAAATCACCGCACTAGCATTACAGATGTGCCCATGTTCCCATAAGAGTCCCTATGCCAGCACTGAACCTGGACGTGTCCTAAGTGGAAGCATACTTCAAATGGCATTGGCCAACATGCATACACATGCATTTTTCCTCTTCACAAGCACTTGATTAATTTTTATTGCTGCAAACCAAAGTATATTAAAAATGGCTTCTTTAAAAAAGAAAGGTCTAGCAAAAAAAAAAAAGTATCTCCAATGTTTTATAAGTTTTCCTAAGAAAGTGTGATTTGCCATGGGGAGAGAGAGGAGGACCCTTAATGATAAAGACATTGAATACATTTATTTAAGGAAAAAGTACTACTTTATATTTTGTGAACTTCAAAAATAAACATTTAAATAATTTCACCTGATTTTGAAAAAAACAAAATTGTTACATTTTGCAAGAAAGCTTGAAATTTCACAAAACTTTAAATTGTTACAAATATCTGAAACCAGGTCCAGTGTGGGGTTGTACACTTTTAATCCTAGTCCTCAGAAGGCAGAGATAAATGGATCTCCATGAGTTCAGGGTCAGCCTGTTCTACACAGTGAGTTTCAGGACAGCCAGAGCCAGAGACCCTGTCTCAAAAAACAAAATAAAACAACAAAAAGTAATCACAAACCACAAACAAACAACAATAAAATGTAACAATAAACCAAACCCAAAAAATCCCAAATTTTTGAATCAGTCAAGAATTTATGAATGAATTTATAAATATACAGTAGATAAAGAGTTTCTGTTAAGATAACTTAATTTTTTCCCACTCAATTCATTATCTATAACATGCATCAAAGAACATGATATTTGTCTTTGTAGATATAGGTAACTATCATTTTCTTTTTTCTTTCTTCATTCCCCCCCTACCCCTTTTTCAAAACAGGGTTTCTTTGGGTAGCTCTGGCTACCCTGGAAGTCACTCTGTAGAACAGGTTTGCCTCAAACTCAGATCTGCCTGCCTCTGCTACCTAAGTGCTAAGATTAAGGGTGTGTACCACCACACCTGGTTAACTATATAATTTTCAAGTCTTCTTATTGTATATTTTTATTCCTATGAGCCAATGATGGGAAGTCTCTTGAGTGAGTATTCTAAATGATTCACAACTATCCAAATATAGTGAAAAATAATAAAATAATTCAATGATTTTTAAAATGCTGAGTGTATAAAGATTTTTTTAATCAAGTTTCTGAAAACAAAATGTGGTATTTCCTACTCAAAAGGGCTATAAAAGTCAGCATGGTATCCTATTATTTATTAATGCCCCAAGAAAATAAAGCTGGTTAACTCTAAAAGTCATGACCTACTATTTCCATATTAATCCTCCACTGTGACTCTCATAATTCCAAACTATTAAGCAACGGGCAACAAGTCAGCATGAGGAATGGAACAGATCTGCACATGGAAACAAAACCAGGATTTGCTTTAGGAGTGGAATCATCTTACTCGTAAGTTTTTATTATAATGTGCTTTCTATATTACTGACATCTAAAATGTTACATTTAATCCAGAATGGGGTTTCTTCACTAAAAATCAACACAGCAGCATTTCCTACTTCAATGAAAGAATGAAAAGATTTAAATGTATTTTACTTAGGTAAAATGAATAATTCTATAATATAATTTTGTATTTTATGCTTCTTTAGACATATTTTCTGATGTTTAAGACTTTTCAAGCATAGAACATCATTCATAGTACCCTAAAGCTGACATACCGGCCCTGTTCCAGATCTCATTAAGTATATGGCACTTTTCTGACAGTCTTTATCTTCACAGCCTGGCAGCAAGTGATCCATATGTCCATCTCCATCTGTCAAAAGGAAATTCGGGAGTCTATTAACAGCCCAGAATAACATCTTCATGTGTGATAACTAAAGTTCCTATTTGTTAAATGGTTCCATCTATCCAGACAAAACCAACAACTTGACACAGCTTTATAATGAAGGTGAATCATTAAAAAAATAACACTCCATTCTTAACACTGTATCTTGTTTTATTTTATTTCTCTGAGTCTTGTTTTAAATTGCAAACTTCTTTGTGGTTAGATGTTATTATATATAATTATTAAAGTTAATCCTGATTTAAAGTCATTTCAAAACTTATTCAGAATTATTATTATTGTTATTGATGATGATGATGCTTCGGGGATTGAACTCGGGTGTCTATAAATATCAGGTAAATGATTCTACCCCTGAGCTACATTGCCAACTCTAAAAAAAATCAATATTTTAAAAGGCAGTTTTTGATTCTATTATATAGTTATCTATATTGAGATTAAGACACACATGTATCCACACGGTAACATTATTATATAGCCAATTTTAAATATGGGGGACATATATGGAGTTTTAAGTGGCTTTTAGCCAGCATGAACTTTAACTCATGAGTTACAGAGTTTTCTGTTCATTGGCTTCTCAACAAAACCTATGTATTTTCATCACTAAAGATACACATGAAGGAAATACACTCACTGCTGTGTCCATATACTGGTCCAAAACACAACTGTTAACTAATTAAAACACTTAGAGACATTTTGAAAATAATGTAAATTGATTGCATGGTTCTTGAGTGTGAACTTTACAGATAATACCAGGTTGTCTGGCACAGTTTCTTTATATCTCCCTGGATTTCTGGCAAGAGAGCTACTATTCTGCATATACCTTCTGAGACAGATACACCAAACACCCTGAAATCATCTCTTCTGAACTCCCTCACACATGAAGACCCCCTTGTCTGAAGTTTAGAGAGCTTGAGAGTCTAGAGCTCAATCCTTCTGTGATGGGAGTAGTAATTTAACCTCTAAATTTGGGGCACCTGTTGAGCTTCTTTAACCACTAATTAATTTACTATGATTTACTCATTATTTCAACTAGTTGGTTGTAAATAAATAAAAGGACTATCAATACAGAGATAGCCTTCATTGTATAGAGATATATGAAGAGAAGTATAAGATTAAAACAAGTTTACAGCACCTCAATAATTAATTTGAAAAGAAAAAAAAAGTTAGGTTGTATTGGACAAAGATCTAGCCAATGGAGCCAGACTGTAATAAAAAGTATGTTTTTTAAGATGACTTCTGGTATTTTTAAAACCATTCAAGGGTTAGTAAGTATTAGAAAGCATGTTCCCCCTGCTCTTCTCTGTTCTCTTCTACATGGTGGTAGTTTCCTGAGTATCCTTATATAAATACATACAGCATGTGCTTTGCAGTATATTCTACACAGTTTGGCTACCTTGAAAATTTGATACACCAGGTCTAGTTAAAATGTACAGTATCCTGTTACACTCTATGGGAAATATTTCAATATACTCTGTTCTCACCTGATGTCCGAGCACTGAGCTGCCCATATAATCTAACATCAAATAACTCAGTATAACTTTATTTTTATCTATTGTGTAAATGACATAAATGGAAAATACTGCTTCAAACATTACATGATTTTTTTTTTCTAATTTCCGCAAAAGGGTTCTTTTTATATTTAAAACTCAGAATACTATACTCTTACTGATGGGTCATTCTGACAGAAAACAAATAGAAAAATAGCTGAATTAAATGGTATCAGAACAAATGGATTTAACAGACATTATAAAGTACTCCATCCAAACATTGTAGAGTACATATACAGAACTGTCTCTAAAATATTAGGACACAAAACTTTGAATATAAGAACATTGAAACAATTGGTTGCATTCAATCCAGTCACAATGGGATAAAACTATAAATCAACAGCAAGAGAAACCTGAGAATGTACATGGATCCCTGAAGATATCAATGCGTAATTGAATGGATCATGGAAAAGAATAAAGAGGGAAGTACATTCTTAGAATCAATGAAAGTACAATATACTAAACCCATGGGATACAATGACAACTTTTTTGTTATTGTTTTGTTTTGCTTTTCGAGACAAGGTTTCCCTGTACTCTGGAGCCTGTCCTGGAACTCGCTCCATAGACCAGGTTGGTCTTCAATTCACAAAGATCTGCCTTCTCTGCCTCCAGAGTGCTGGGACATCATTTCTAATAGAGAAATTTATAGTGCTAAGTACCTCAATAAGAAATAAAATCAATCTTGACAAGAGTTAATGGTACATGTTAAGGCCTCAGAAAAAGAACAAGCCAAACCTTCAATCAGTTCATAGAAAGAAATCATTAAAACCAGGACATTCATGAAATGAAAAACAAACAACAACAAAACTCCATAGAAAATCAACAAAATAATTGGTTCTTTGAGAAAACTTTAGCGAAGTAACCAAAAAAAAGAAAAGACAAATTAATAAAAGTAATGGATGAAAAGACCAATGAGACATATACCAATGAAATACGGAAAATCATTATGTCTTACTTTAAAAAGACATAGTCCATTAAATTGGAAAAATCTAAAAAAAAAATTGACGAATTGATATATATTGCCTACCTAAATTAAACCAAGATGAGATAATTCAGTGAAATTAAAGCAGTAATTAAAAATCTCTGACCTAAAAAAGTCCAGGTCCAGATGGATTCACTAGTGAATTTCACTATACCCTCAAAGAATACTTTTGATTCTTTTTTTATTACTTTATAAATAATACCAATCAAAATTTCCACTTCCTCCCCTCCTCCTACTTACCTCCCGCTCCCCCACTCATCCTTCTACCCCCCTCCAGTCCTAAGAGAGGGCAGGGTACCCTGCCCTGTGGGAATTCCAAGGCCCTCCCCCTTCCATCCAGGCTTAGGAAGGTATGCAACCAAATAGAATAGGATTCAAAAAGCCAGTACATGCAGTAGAGACAAATCCCAGTGCCATTATCATTGGCTTCTCAGTCTGCCCCAATTGTCAGTCACATTCAGAGTATCCAGTTTGATCACATGCTCATTCAGTCCCAGTCCAGCTGGATTTGGTGAGCTGAGGCACACTGTCTCAGTGGGTGGACCAACCCCTCATGATCCTGACTTCCTTGCTTATATTCTCCCTCCTTCTGCTCTTCAACTGGACCTTGGGAGCTCAGTCCAGTGCTCTGATGTGGTTCTCTATCTCTATCTTCATCCACCGCCGGACAAAGGTTCTATGGTGATATTCAAGATAGTCATCAGTGTGATTATGGGACAAGGCCAGTTCAGGCACCCTCTCCTCCACTGCCCAGGGTCTTAGCTGGGGTCATCTCTGTGGACTCCTGGGAACCCCTCCAAAGCCAAGCCTCTTGTCAATCCCAAAATGGCTCCCTCAATTAAGATATCTTCTTCCCTGTTCCTATATCCGTCCTTCCTCCATCTCAACCATTCCACTCCCCCCAGCTCTCTCCAAACCTCCCCTTCTCTCTTCTCTCTCCTCCCCTCAACTTTCCCCACCCCACCCCCACTCCTATGCTCCCAACTTTTGCCTGGCAATCTTGTCTGCTTCCAATTTCCAGGAGGATCTATATATGTTTTTCTTTGGGTTCACCTCATTACTTAGCTTCTCTAAGATCACAAACTATAGGCTCAATGTTTTTTGTTTATGGCTAGAATCCACTAATGGGTGAGTACATCCCAAATGAGATACCATCTTATACCTGTCAGAATGGCTAAAATCAAAACACCAATGATAGCCTATGATGAAGAGGATGTAGGGTAAGGGGAACACTCATCCATTGCTGGTGGGAATGCAAACTTGTGCAACCACTTTGGAAATCAGTGTGGCAGTTTCTCAGAAAATTGGGAGTAAACCTACCTCAGGATCCAGCAATACCACTCTTGGGAATATACCCAAGAGATGCCCAATCATACTACAAAAGCATTTGTTCAACTATGTTCATAGCAGCATTATTTGTAATAGCCAGAACCTGGAAACAACCTAGATGCCCCTCAATGGAAGAATGGATAAAGAAAGTGTGGCACATATACACATTAGAGTACTACTCAGTGGTAAAAAACAATGATATCTTGAATTTTGCATGCAAATGGATGGAAATAGAAAACACTATCCTGGGTGAGATAACCCAGACCCAAAAATATGAATATGGTATGTACTAATGATTTCTAAACTAAAGAGCCCAAGCCCTTGCCCAGACCCCTGCTTTGGGCCATTCTGCAGTCATGACAGGCAGCAAGAATGACCTAGCAGGATGTAGACCTCTGACTCAACAGAATATGGCAGGATGTGCTGTGCCCCTGACCTTGTACAGTGCCCCTATCCTTGTACTTGTACTAAAAAGAAACCCAGAGATGTTCCCTATATGATAGGGAACCAATTAAAAGCTAAGCTAGAAGGCGGTGAGTGCACTTTCCTGATAAAGGTAGAATGCAGTAACCACAGCAACCATTCAATCTCCCTACAGTTGCAAAGGAACCAATTAACCAAAGACAGAAGTACCCAGTTCAGAGGTACACCAATCCTGAGTCTGTTCCTATGCAGTCTGCAGCCCCCAGGACCTCCTCTTTCTTTATCCCCAATATATACCTTGCTCCACTGCTACTCGGGGTCTCTCCTACTCTACCAATGCTTCGGACAGATGAGAGACCTGGGTTTGAACTTGCAATTAAAAGATTCTTTGCTTTTCCATCAGATCTGGTCTTTTGGTGGTCTCTTAGGGTCCAGACTCTGGGCATAATAAAACTATTTCATAAAATAGGAAAAGGAGGAGTACGTTCAAGCTAACATTACCCATATACTAAAGCCAAAAACAGATGAAACAAAAAGGGAAAATTATAAACCAATTTTTCCAATGAATACAGATGCAAATATTCAGTAAGATATGTATAAATCAATTCAAGACTACACCCAGAAGATCAGTATTTATTGTTCTAATAAAGTTGGCTTTATTAGATGTATGAATAATTCAACATATTATTCAACAAATGCTATAAATTGGACCCAAGGACTGATATATTATGGTCATCTTGATACACTCAGAAAAGACTTTGACAAAGTCTAACACCTCTTCTTGATAAGGAGTCCTGAAGAAACTATGACTGGAAAGAACATACCTCAGTGTAATAAAGGATGTATACAACAAAGCCATGTTTAACATTATGTTCAAGTTGGAAAAATTCAAATCATTTCCAACAAAGTCAGGAACAAAATTAGACTTTCTACTTTCTCCACTCTTAACAAACACAATTCTGAATACTAGCTAGAACCTAAGATGTGGGAAGTAAAGGGTACTTGGGAAGGAGGAAGTCAAAGCAGCCCTATCTGCAGATGAGATGATTCTATAAGCAAGAGACCCTGAAGGCTATAGGAGAAAACTCTTAGAGTTGTTAAATAGTTCAGCAAAGTGTCAGGAAAATTAACATATAAAAGACAAACAAACAAATTTAATAGTTGTTCTAGTTTGATTTTCTTCCTGATAAAACACTAACCACAAACTTGGGAAGAAAAGGGCTTATTTCAGTTTACTGGTAATAGTCCCTCAATGAGGAAAGTCAGGGCAGGAATAAAAGCTGGACCTAAAGGAGAAGCCATGGAGGACTCTAAGTATTGTTGGCCCACACTTAGCCAGCTTTCTCATACTCAAGTTTTACCTATGGCTGTTCCCTAGGCTCAGCACAAATGTTCAAGAGTGGTTTAGCATAGTGACAGCCTGAAAGGCAGAAAATTTGGTTGTTGGTAGTTGGTTTTTACATTTTTGTTTGTTTTAACACTTGATATATCTTCAAATAAAATCTCTATCAAAACATTGGATAGATATATATTAAAGAAAGAGACCAGTGACTTCACATGACAAGAACACTGTAAAATACTTAAGAAAATTATTAAATAAGCAGACTATTACAGATAATCAAAAAAAGAAACAAATCCTGAAAAAATGAAAATCAGTTACCATCATTACTAGATGGTAATACTGAAATGTTTACTTTGTAAACAAAAATGACAGCAACAAAAGCACAGGGCACACAGAGAACAAAAGAAAAAGTCTCCTCAATGAAGCAAAATTAAATTACAGAGGACACCTTGGTGAAAGTCTTACCAAATTTATTGAATTAAAAATTTAAAAACATGATCCAAAACAAGTTCCAAAGCAAAGAAACCATGATCATAAACTGGCTGCTATTAAAAAAATGAACAAGATGGTATCAATATAAAAATTGTAAAACAAATATTCTCTGGAGCTAAAAAAGTAAAATAAATACATGAAACAAGAAGTTCAATAGAGAGTGTGTGAGGGTCAATGAGGAGATGAGCAGGCAGGACAAACAATTGGTATACCTGAAGACATCTAACTGACATTAAGTATGATGGAGTCAGGTAAGCAGACCTGAAGGGTCCTGTGAGACACTATTAAGTGAATCAGTATCTGTCTGAGAGCACCTTAAGAGAGAAGCAGCTCAGGGGCTGGAGAGATGGCTCAGTGGTTAAGAGCATTGCCTGCTCTTCCAAAGGTCCTGAGTTCAATTCCCGGCAACCACATGGTGGTTCACAACCATCTGTAATGAGGTCTGGTGCCCTCTTCTGGCCTGCAGACATACACACAGACAGAATATTGTATACATAATAAATTAAAAAAAAAAGAGAGAGAGAGAGAGAAGCAGCTCAACATGAATGGGGAATACTGAATAAACTATTCATTGTAATCAGAAATCGTAGGGGCAGAAGATGTCAAACAGAATAAAACACAGTCTGAGAAGATGGCTTTGGTGGTGTCAGGGCTCGCTGTGAATTCATGAGGACTAGAGTTCAATCCCCAGTACCAATGTAAAAGCTGGGTACGGTGGCAAGAAAACTTGACTGACACATGGCAGAGGTAACAGTAGATGATTCACATGTAGACTCATGTGAATCAAAGGAGAAAACTAGTGTTACTGTGAAGCCAAAAAAAAAAATTCTTGATGAGAAACAAACAAGAAGAAAACAAAGAGAAATTCTGTGTATTTAATATTTAATATTTAGGAAAATGTATGTTCAGATAAAGTTAAATCCTGGTTCCAAATGAGGAACAAAAATTCAGAAAAGAGAAATAGCTAAAAATATGCCTGAATTCAAGGGAAATTAAGGAATTTCTTTCTAGGGACTATAACATGCAGTAGAAACTTAAATCATGGAGTGAAAAAAAGATGAATATGGTATGTACTCACTCAGTGGATTCTAGCCATAAACAAAAAACATTGAGCCTATAGTTTGTGATCCTAGAGGAGCTAACTAATAAGGTGAGATATATATAAATATATATATATAGATCCTCCTGGAAATTGGAAGCAGACAAGATCGCCAGTTGAGAGCATGGAGGTGGAGTGGGGTAGGGGGAAGGGGAGAGGAGGAGAGAGAAGGGAGAAGGGGAGGATTGGGGAGAGCTTGGGGGAGCGGGATGGTTGAGATGGAGGAAGGACGGATATGGCAGCAGGGAAGAAGATGTCTTAATTAAGGGAGCCATTTTAGGGTTAGCAAGAGACATGGCTCTAGAGGGGTTCCCAGGTGTCCACGGGGATGTCACCACCTAGGTCCTTCGGCAGTAGAGTAGAGGGTATCTAAACTGGCCTTGTCCCATTGCCACACTGATGATTATCTTGAATATCGTAATAGAACCTTTGTCTGGTGATAGATAGAGATAGATACAGAGACCCTCATTGGAGCACTGGACTGAGCTCCCAAGGTCCAGCTGAAGAGCAGGAGAGAGAATATGAACAAGGAAATCAGGACCACAAGGGGTTGATCCACCCACTGAGACAGTGTGACTGATCTAATGAGAACTCACCAAGGCCAGCTGGACTGGGACTGAACAAACATGTGATCAAACCAGACTCTCTGAATGTGCCTGACAATGGGGCTGACTAAGAAGACAATGATAATGGCACTGGGATTTGATTCTACTGCATGTACTGGCTTTTGGGATCCTAGTCTGTTTGGATGCACACCTTCCTAGGCCTGGATGGAGGGGGGAGGGCCTTGGACTTCCCACAGGGCAGGGTACCCTGCCCTCTCTTAAGACTGAAGGGGAGGGGAGGCTGAGTGGGGGAAAAGGTGGGAAATGGGAGGAGGGGAGGAGGTGAAAATTTTGAATGGTATTATTTATAAACAATAAAAAAATCATGGAGTGAATTTACACTGATGAGAAAATAATACTTGATAATAAAATCTTTCAAAATGGCAATCTCATCACAAGACAAATCAACACTTAGTGAATTTTGTAAGAGAATCTGCTTGGTTTTCCCCCAGAATCAATAAACAAATACATCTATCAAGAAATTACATGTGTGTCAATTTTTTGAAATGGATAAGTTAGGAGAATGGTCATATAGCATAAAAACCTTTTTAGGAGTAAGGCCATGAGGTGTAAGGAGCAGAAGCAAACATTATCAAAAATACATGGTTTTAAATCCTTCAATTCTTATACAGCAGAAGCTCATTGTTAGTTGCCATCACTGAGGATGGTCAGTCACACATCTTAGGAACTCGTAAGGAAGAAGAGTACATGATCTATGAAAACAAACCTGATACAGAACTAAGCATCCGTTTCCATCTCTGCCACTCTCATCCTAGCACTTAAGCATGCTTCTTAACCTCTGAATCTCAACAGTACAGTGGAATAGATAATATTTCCCACCTTAGAGATGTTTGGAACAATCACTCAAATTACATATACAGCACCCCCTCATATCCCTAGAGATGGGGTTGCTTTGTTTTTCTCCCATGTAGGTTGGCTTATAGCATTCACCACTATGTCTGGCTTATAAAAAAATTTCTTACAAAATAGTTCTTGATATAAAAGTATTATTAATAAGAAAAGAGATGTAAATAAATATATCCTAATTCTAGATCCTTTCCATGTTACTGATATAAAAAAAACCTTGAAAAATTCCTCTTAATTAAGTTGTGACTATTAGTACTAAGGGGTAATGGGATGATAGGCCATGGTAGATTAAAAACATATTATGTCATGCCTATTCATGTCTATGCGTGCCACTGTGGAAGGGAATAGCAATATGGAAGGTCTTTGTGAAAGCTGCTAAGGGACCAGAATGATCTGGACAAAAGGAAAGTGGCAAAGGGCATTTTTACCTGTCCACCTTCCCTGTCACCATTAATTTAACTTACCTAGCTATCTAAACCTCCATTCAGCTTTTCAGTGGTGAAAGCTCAGTACCCACTGACATCTAAGAAACAACACTGATTTTCCTAATTAATGGACGAGGCATTTATACAGAATGGAAACTGCAGAGTCGGAGAGTGAAGAAAAGGGCAATCACAAACAGCGAGACTTGTTTGAAAATAGCACAGGACATTTAGTCCTTTCATATCATTCAGAGGCTTCTATAGTGCTCTGACTGACAGCAGGGGATTTCTCTCTGGTATAATTTGCCAGAGAGCAATATATTTTACCATCTTATTAGATGTATGAATCTATTAGGTCTAAGAATAGACAAGGTGTCTTCAGTGGTCACTACTACAATGCTGTAGAAATAGAAGAATGAAGAGACTGTGAAGTTCACAGGACACTGAAAGAGGTTGTTATACTAATCAGAGCAGAATTATAGTGATACATGTTCAATTAAGTGATGTTATATTACAAAACATTGAACATATCCATTAAATTATGAAATACATGCAACAGTGTAAAAGACATTATTCTACAGAAATTTTACATTCAAAGGGATAATTTTGCATTCACACTAATAGACATTAGTAAAATGTGTAGTAGTTTGAGACTGTAATTAAATCTGAGGTATGACTTTATAAAAATTCATTTGTAGCCGGGCGGTGGTGGTGCACACCTTTAATCCTAGCACTCAGGAGGCAGAGGCAGGCGAATCTCTGTGAGTTCGAGGCCAGCCTGGTCTACAAGAGCTAGTTCCAGGACAGGCTCCAAAGCTACAGAGAAACCCTGTCTCGAAAAACCAAAAAAAAAAAAATTATTTGTAAGTCAAGAATTTATCATATACATAGGCTTCAGGGTCACTGTGTTCCAATTTTTCCTTGAACATATTTAACTCAGCTTTAAATGCTGAGTATACATAAAAAAGTCAAGAATCTACAGTAGCAATTTTATAATTCTTATATAAACTTTTCTTCTTGTCCTTCCCCTTTTCTATGACTAAACACCTCAATAAAAGCAACTCAAGAAAAAGGGCTTCACTGCAGCTCACAGTTTCAGGCTGCAGTCCATCAGAGTAAGCGTGTCACCGCAGCAGAACCCCGAGGAAGCTGTCACACCACAGCACGTTCAGAACAGAGCAATAAAGGCATACAGGACAATGCTCAGCTGGCTTTGCCCACATTTATCCATTTAGGGTTCCCTGCCTACAAGTAGTACAGGTTGTCCCACAGCAATTAGCAAATCAAGACAACCCTTCCCAAGTATGCTTAAAAGATTCACCCTCCAGACGATTTTAGATTTGTTCAAGTTGACAATTTACACTCACCATCCTAATTACCATTTCCAATAAAACCATTCAAATTATTTATCAGAATGACGGTCGGCATCTACTGACTCATCATAATAGATGCCGAGTGCAACTTTTTGCTACGAAGTAGAAATTCTGGGACTAATCATGTCTGTTACTGGTGATGTGAGGCTGCCAACCGCAAGGTGACATGGAATGAAAATACTGGATCACCTCAATCAATATGATTTCTAAGAATAGATCTCTGGCTAGACCCTGGAGAAGGGCGTGTATTAAATAGTTTTGATGAATTATTTTAAGCAAATGAAAAAGTTCCATTGATTACTTGATTTTTAAGAATCAAACTCAAATTTAGTCCCTAAATGCCTTCTTCAAATATTATGCTAAGGATCTCTGATCCCAAAATGCTGAGGGATCTTTCCAAGAGGGGGCAAAATTTTATAAGCACCAGAAGAACTGAGTTTTCTGTGAGGCTGTGTCTCCAAGGAGCATTATGGAAGCTACACCCGAAACAATTGTGATGGTTACATCTGGAGCTAACTAAAACCCCAAAGTGGAGGGCACATCTCTGAGGGATTTTTGCACAATTTGAAGTAGGAAGGTTAACTTCTAATATAGATCATGAGGCAGAACATAACTTTAATCTAGATCATTTAAACTGGAAAAACCTACCTCTAATCTGGGTCCTAACTCCTGTTGGAAGTCTGTATACAAAGGACAGAGAAGAAGGAATCTTTGCCTGCTTTGCCGTCACTCTGGTTGGCAATAGCCTACTTCTTCAGTGTATTCTGAAGATGAGCTGAGACATCTACACTTGTAGACTGAATAACTACTGGATTTTTGGACTTTCTGTTCATAGCCAAACATTGTTGAATCAGCTGGACTGCAGCCGGTGAGGCCCTTCTTTCCTTTCTCTCTCTCTGTGTGTGTGTGTGTGTGTGTGTGTGTGTGTGTTCACCTTATAAGTTCTGTTAAATTGAAGAAAATGGGAATATGATTTTAAAGAACATATTGAATTATTTGATTGAACCAATGCCTATCTCATACAAAGCATTCAAAGAAATTAAAAGCTAATCAGATTTCTTAGACCCATACTTGATTAAATTTGTCATATTATACTTATTAAAGTACCTTCATTTTCTTGAAAAGTTGTGACTAGTGGTAAAAGTGATATAGCAATAAATTTAAAAATTAATTTCTTAGGTCTCCAAGACTTTTCTGCTTTAATGATGAATCTCACTGGAGTTCATTACTTTCAGAAAACAATGAAGGAGAACAGCCAAATTTCAACTATAGGAATTTAACAAATAAAAATGGTATTAACTTGAAAATTCGTAATTAAAAGTATCCTTAAATGAGTCACATAACCTTATCTGGAATATCCCCTATATGACTGATTATATTTATGATATAGTTATTGCTTGTCTACTGATTATATTTAATTTTAAAATTCTTTTGTAAGAAAAATAAGAACATTTAGGTGCTAATTAACATACAGATTAAATATAAAATTTAAATCTCTATATATGGCTTATTGACTTCTTACTCCTCATTAAGCAATAACAAAAAAATTTAAATTTGTCAGACCGTTACTAAATAACCTATCTGTAAACCCAGTGGATCTGAGTGCTCTAAGAATTGTTTTGATATAATCATTTCTGGTCTACCATGGTTAACCTGAAATTACAAGAAAATTTTTGCCAAGCATTATCCAGATTTCATAAGATAATTTTATGGTAGTATTTTCCTAATACTTCTTATTTATCCACTATGATAGGTACAATAGTGCTAATAATCAATGGCATTATGTTTACATTGGTTGGTATTTTCTTCTATGTTAACAACCTCATGGATAGAAAAGTTTTCTGTTTTACTAGTCTCTTTAGATAGGATGCCTGGAGACTAAGGCAACACATGGATGCTTCAAAGTCATGCCTAGTTCTTGTTAAAGAGCTGCGTATCAGAAACTATGATGATCTGACTTGAAAATACCAGTATGGATATATAATATATATTGAGTTTTGAAGTGATTTCATGTTTAGAAAATATCAGTATCCTATATAAGGTTTTTGTTTTTCCTTTAGCTATGTAGCCACATGTTTGCTTGTATTTTGAGAAAGGATCCTGCCTTAGTCAGTGTTTATACCTGTGAAGAGATACCATGACCAAGGCAACCCTTATAAAAGAAATCATTTAACTGGGGACTTGTTTACAGTTTCAGAGGGTCAGTTTCTAGTGGCATTTCAATTGAATTTTAATTGAAAAAGCTTGCCTGAAGATCAGGGAATAAAACAGCTGCACTGGTCAGCCTTTCAGACCAGGCAATGGTAACACACACCTTTAATCCCAGTAGCCACACTAGTTGCCATAGAAACTCGGCGGTGCATGCCTTTAATCCCAGTAGTGCACATCTTTAATCCTAGTCTTAGAGAGGATTATAAAACAGGAGGAGACAGATTACTGTGGAATAATGGTCTTGTACCCTGTAAAGATTTCTCACTTGTATTGGTTTAATAAAATCCTGATTGGCCAGTAACCAGGAGGAAGTATAGGTGGGGCAAGCAGAACAGGAGAATTCTGGAAAGAGGAAAGGCTCGGTCTGCAGTTGTCACCCTGACACAGATGAGAATGCCTTACTGATAAAAGGTACCAAGCCATGTGGCTAACACAGATAAGAATTATGGGTTAATATACTATGTAAGAAGTAGTTAATAAGAAAGCCTGAGCTAATAGGCCAGCTAGTTTATAATTAATGTAGGTCTCTGTGTGTTTCTTTGGGACTGAAAGACTATGGGACCAGGCGGGAGAGAAACTTGTGACAACAACAGCTCTCAGTCTCAGTCTCATTCTGAAGTTTCTAGAGGCAGGATTGCCATTTCAGACAGAGTTCAAGATAAGAACCAGTGGCTGCTTGCTTTGCTTTTTGGATCTTCAGGTTGACCCCAATATCTGAGCTTTATCAGTTTATTATCATAACGGCAGGGAGCATGGCGGTATGCATGGCACTGGAGCTGTGGCTGAGAGCTACCTTCTGATCTACAGGTAGAAAGGCAGAAGAAGGTATTGGCATGGGCTTATGAAACCTCAAAGCCCACCCCTAGTGACTTACTTCCTCCAACAAGGCCATAATTCCTAAACCTTCTAATCCTTTCTAACAGTGCCGTTTCCTGGTAACTAAGCATGGATATATATGAGCCTCTGGGTGTCATTCTTAATCTAACAACCAGAGATTTCATATAGACCAGGCTGGTCTCAGATTCACTAGCTATATAGTTGTGGATGACCTTTAATTTTGTAACTCCTGCTTCTACTTTTCAAGTGCAGGAATTGTGGGTGTGTACCACTATGCCTGTTTCTTGTGCTACTAGTGACTGAACCAGGGCTTTGTGCGTATCAGGAGCCACTCTACCAACTGAGAGAAACTCTCAGCCCAGCTATTCAGCTTATCACTGATTCTCACATTAGATCTGGTATTGCATACATACAAAATTAACACATTTTCTTTAGATCTAGCCCTATATAATTTTTTGCTGGAAAAAATGCCTTTATTATTATTTTTTTTTTTTACCAATTTTTGTTTTATGTAATTTAGGAAAAAGCAACTTATTTGAAATTCTATACTTTGATATTCTAGGCCTATGTAGGAAGAGACAAAACTAACATTATAATTTAAAGGGCAGATACAGATGAAATAGAATAAGACATAAAACATGTCTTCCAGAGCTGCGCACGGCAGTACATACCTGTAATTAGAACACTTGGAGGGCAGAGGCAAAGGATTATAGAACTTTGAGACCACACAGTGAGATCTAGTTATAAAACAAACTAAAGCAACAAAGTGCCTTCTAGAAGACACAGGTCCATCAGGGTCAACTAAGAGAGGCACTAACAGTTCCACGTGTGAGGCTAAGATAGCACTTTACCTAGTGCCCCACTGGCAGTTGTTACTTAGTGGGTTCTACAGCTCAATAAGGGCCCTGAGTTCTACAAATGGTAACTTTGATAAAACTAATACACCATTAAACTATAAACCCTCTTCTTGCCATCCTCCTGCATCGCATTTTCTGTCTGCCAGTGGCTCTCGACCACCTGTAGCTCTCCTTTCATCTTCTGTCCTCTCTCAGTTTATGTTTTATGTCTTCCTTAGAGAGTTCATTTAACTCCTGATATTTGGGCTCTGGGAGGATTCTGCAACTTGCTTTGGTTTTATTTCTCTGCTTAGGCTTAGTAAATATTCCAGCTTTGTTTCTGTCCATATTATTAACGTGACAGGATTAAAGCGCTGAAGTATGCAATCTAGCTTTATTTCATTATTTACACGTCTTTATTATTCTTTAAGTCTTTCAGGAACAATTTATTTTACTTTTTAGGTGGGCTGGAGACTTGCCTGAGTGGTTAATAGTGACTGTTGCTCTTGCAAAGGACTTGGGTTCCATTCCTAGCATCCACATGGTAGCCTACAACTCTTTGTATCCCCAGTTTCAGGCAACTGGGCATCATCCTCTGACTGCCACAGGCACCAGGCATACATGTAGTGTACATACATACATGAAAGCAAAACAGTTTTATTTTTCATCTATTCTAGTGTCAAAACAACTAGCTGACTTACTAACGCTTCCTTCATAGGTTCCTGCACCTGCCTCTTCATTCACTCATGTGGCTGTAACTCCATCCTTGCTGGTTTCCGTCTCGAGAAAGAAGTGTCCTAAAACTGCTTCCAGTTGCCCCTCTTGGAGAGAAAACTTGAGGCATCTCATAGATTCCAATAGTCTCCCCAATGCCTCAGAAGCATTTCCTTAAGCAAATTCCACTAGATCAAAGGCTTCCAGAAACTTTATTTCTAGAAGTCAATATATAAAGGTGGTTTTAACTAAGAACTCTTCAAATCTGTTCTATTTTCCACAAATTCTACAGAATAAAACCAGTCTTTGCTTATCTATAATCATCTCGATAACCCAAAGTGCTTAGTCAATCTGTATGTTTCTAAATTTTTACAGAAACTTTCCATGCAAGCCGAACTGGTGTGTTTACTGGTCACTAACCATATACCACTTACATGGCATCGCAGACTTTTATATGAACCAAACAGGTCCTTCCAAGTACAGTTCACGCTCCCACTGACCAGACATGTGATAGTTTTCACTTTTCCCATGGTATCAATTCCATACTCAGAAAAAACCTATCATCTCTTTTCCCTCTTAAATTTGGTAATTATTTTCATTGTTCCTGTATTTATTTCTGGGATATTTATCCTTTGTCTTCCCACTTGCACACTATATTTGTTTAAGGCAAGTGTCTTATTTTCAAAACTTCAGCTTTATTACATTGGTTTTAGTATAGCAATTTAAGTATAATAGAGGTCTAAGTTTTGCATTTAATTTGTAAGAGTTAACGATCCTGTAAAATTATATGACTTTTCTAATGGAGTTGTTCATGTAACTAAGATAGAATCAATTTAACACAAACTAAGAAATTCTGTGACAGAAATTCTTACAACTATTTTTTTTTAAAAATTCTATTGGGTAATAAATCCTTAAATCCTTAACTTAGTTTCTTCTTTATCACTCTACAATTTGTTGTTCACTTCTACTCTAACTAGTAACCACAAAAGAGAAAGCAGGGAAGGCAGACATGAGATAACCCATTATTTTGATCATTTCTAATCTTTGTGTCAGTGTTTTGAATCTGGGAATGTGAGGGCACTGAAAGCAAAAGCAGTCTTACCAAAGTCTGCAAACGCTGACTGTCCAATCACCACCAGGCTTTTAGGTTTTTCAATGACACTACTGATAGAGAAGTTTCCACCCTGTTAAAGCCAAAATATTTTCAATTAGGCCATCATAATGCATTCATCTGTCAAGTGGAAAACTGAAGGGAAAATAATTCAATCCAGTGAGCCACAGAAGACACATGTGTGACATGCTTGCTCTTTCCCAGCGTGTGATTACTGAGCTAAGCATGCATAATGCCCTAGAAAAGACTTGTTGTACCTTCAGTGTTCTACTAGTTAATGTGGATTTAAATGCTGAGGTTCTATTTGGTCAACGGATATATTACTAAAAAGTACTTAACTAGTCTTTCACTGAAAATGCTAAGCTATTTTATGAGTACCGTTATCTAATTGAGTTAATTTTCAACATATATTTCCCTTCATTTATATTAGTGATATACTCAGTGAGTACTGACACAGAGTGTCTCTTTGTGTAACTTCTCTTTTAAGAATTCTACTTAGCCCAAAGTTGGCCTTTCATCCCCATCTTTATAGAATTACAAAAATGCAACTAGGTTAGTTAGCATCCCCACTTCCTTCATTTAACTAATAGCTCTGGTCTGCCTTAAGCTAGGATCCTATTAGGTAGGTTCAGACAAAGACCATTCCTTCCTATTAGCAATATTATTCTTTTGTTCCTTTGCTATAAAAATTTCACTTTTTATTTGTGTTTGTAGTTCATCTCAATACTCTCATCCCTATATCAAAGCCCCATTGTAAATCAAACCTGTCTTTCTATCTTTAGCAAGTGCTTAATTAAAAAAAGATATTTTAAAAACCATTTTGATTTTTATTTTACATGCATGGGTGGTCTACCTGCACATATGTCTGCACATTATACCCATGCAGTGCCTGTGGAGGACTGGAGTGGTGAGACACCACATGGGTGCAGAGATCTAAACTCATTCAGCATCCTTGGAAGAGTAGCCGGTGCTCTGAACAGCTGAGGGAATCTCTCTAGCCCCCTGGCTATTTTGTTTGTTTTATTTTTGATTTTTGCTTGAGACAGGGTCTCATTATATAGCCTTGGTTGGCCTGGAATGTGCCATGTAGAACAGGCTAACCTCAACTCACAGAGATATGTATACCTCAACCTCCCAAGTGCTGAAATTAAAGAAATGTGTCACCATGACTAGCTTTTTATCCAAGTGTTTAAATAATTTTTACTTTAATAGTTACTTATTGACCCTGTCACTTTATTGAAACAACTTAGTTTATGTTAATAAATTATTTTATTAACATAAAAAGATGTTAAAGAAAAAATCTCCATCAAGAATATGTATTCTTCATGAACCTTGCTTTGCTATGTTTGGTTACCTTCATATCAGGCTAGAATGAGAGGATCCTATGCATGTAAAAGTACTTTATGATCTCATATATAAGTTCTACTTATTTGTATTGAGGCTTGCCTGCCTATCTCCGGTACAAACTAATCAAACAGGTCTTGTGTGCTCTAAGGTCAAGATTTACTTGAGGTAGGAATGAAAGACCACCTTCAAGCAAGTGTTCTTGAACAGTGAGAGTCTTAGTGTCAACTACAAAAAATAAACTAACAAGATTCATATCAGACATAAAATGCAGTTACATTTTTAAAAACCTAGGATACTGACCAAGATAACTTTCTGCGTCAGCGTCCTTCTCAACCTTCCTTGTCCTAGTAAAAACCAACTACCATGAGTCATCTTGAGGCAGTCAGATGCTCCAATCTTGTTTAGTTTCATGAGTCATGAGCAACATCACTGGCCCAGTGATAAGAAATGAGTTCCCAGCAACCTTGTCTCACGAGTCTGTACTATACTCTTGCTAGAACTGATTGTTTACTATCACAATTCTCATAAAATCTAGGCTATGGCTTTAATTTGGACTGAATAAAAGACAACTAGTTAATCAGGAGTAATTAGGTGGGAAATCAAAAACTTTAAAACTAAACTTTGATGCCTACTCTGCACCACTGTTTCTTTCTCAAACACTTTACTGAGTAGGCTATTATCCCATTCACCACGAGGAAAGAGACTTTCATATTTGACTAATGCGTGACAAACGTCAGCGAGTTGGCCATTTTCACTGGCCTTGAATTCTACCCTCCATCATGCAGCCTGAAATTGAGCTTTCATTATTTCTCGTGGTTTGCTCTGCACTAATTTATCTTTCATATGACCTATATTAAGCTAAAAATCAAATCATGAAAACTGTCTTGAAAACCTTTCATTAACTATGAACATCAATGGGGAAAGATTCCTTAATCTCAGCCAATCTGGCAGTTAATTGTCATTTGTTTTTAATTATTCTTTTAAAAACTTTGTTTTTTTGACACATTCATATAGATATATAATGTGTTTTGATTATGCCACTCTATTTTTTCTTATCTCTCCCAATTATTTAGTTCTCTATGTAATTATCTAAGTTTCAAGGTGAGGAGAAAAAAATTACTTTTTAAAAAAACGTTCACAAATCACCAAACTGAAAAATTAAATGTCACTATCCTCTTTCAACAGCTGACAGGCCAGCAGGGGTCCTGTTAACATCCCCATTAGAGCAGGTTTATTGCTTTAATTGGCAGCCATGCCTAAAAACCTGCAGAGGACCTGATGCTTAACAAATCACTTTCTCCAATATTCAGCAGTTTGAGTGCAGCAATACAACCAAAGGCTCTTAATGCTGTTCTGTTTATTCCTGAAATCAACCAAGTGATCACAGTAATCTTACTTTATAATATTGTGTGCCCTTATGGAAAGTGAGAATTTAAAAATGCTTCAGAGAAATGATTTCTTACCAAATTTTCCCATATCTCAAACTGGAAGGTATCAGAGGCAGACAATGTCGTGAGGAATAAATCTAGACAGAGAACAAATGGAGATGCAATGTTTGTAGTCATACTGATATGTACATTTAAAAGCAGGAGGAAGCGTGATATTTAGAATGGCTATTAATATAATTATATCTAAACATAAATTTTTTGATTACATTTTAGCAGCAAGTTTGATCACACCGTTAAAATGGCAGAGAACAGTTAAGGAAAATGTACTCTTTGTTGTTAAGGACACATTTGCTATGAGACTTCTGAAGGCAATCCTGTATTTTCAGGGACAATTATTTCCAGATTTTTTGTTGTTCTTGTTTCTTTTTTGTAGAGATGGGGATGAAACTCAGGTTCTTCCATGTCAGTAAAACTCTATCTCTTACCTACAAGTCTGATCCTAGCTTTTAAAATTATACTCTTAAAATTTTATTTATTTATTGATTTGACTTAATTTGAGAGAGTGTCTCTAGATGTCCTGCAACTCACACTCTACGTAGACAAGGCTGGTCTCAAACTCACAGAGATCCACCTGCCTCTGCCTCTTGAGTGCTGGGATTAAAGGCGGGTACCATCACACTTGGCTGCTAAATCTTCTTTTATATCAAGGGATAGGTAATATTTTGATCACAATCATTTTACATTTTCACCCTTAAAGCCACACCTGTTTATCGCAGGAAGGTCCAGTACCATGTTCCATCACAGCATTTCAGCAAATGAAATCTTAGAGCTCACAATAAGTCGGCAGTAACTGAGGCTTATGATTCTAAGTAACTAAAGGTTTGTCCTCAAAACCCACACTACAGGAAGTGATTGCAAAGTGCACAGGTGAAATGCCTTTCAAAAATGATAGGTTGACAGGGAAATCAAACACCCTCTTAATGCTAAGTTCAGGTGAATGAGTATCTATTTGATAAATATGATTCACTGTTTTTATAACAGCAATTTTATGTAATGACTATTAAGGTCTGAAGCCTAATGGGTGACTCAGGACTATTAAAGTGGTTTCCCTATGCTCTAAAATGACTATTACTCATTGTGACATGAGACCAGGAATACTTTAAAGACATGCTTTTCCCCAAGATGATGTTTAGAAAACTAGCAGACACATTTTATTATTTTGTGTCAAATTTTATACAAGTTTATGAAGGTGGTATATGTAATTATTATAGCTTGCTTCAAAGAATGCTAACTAATTTGTTCACTCTCATAACTAGTTCAACTCAGACTCCTGGCTCCAGAGAGAATAATTTTTACGTTCACACATCAAATACCTCAGCATTTGATATCAAGCTGAAGACACTCTACCTCTAGATGGAGAATTATTGCATTTGATGAAGATTATTGATACCTTTTTCATCACAGGCCTGGGTGAGGCATTCACTTTCACATTTCTCTGGAAAATCTGGGATTTGGGTGATGATATACCTACCAGCACTCTCTTCTCTTTTTGCTATGAACTTAGAATAATTAACCAAATGGAAAGTTGTCTTCGTTCCTTTTATTTGGAGTGTAGAACACACCTCTCGCCTTCCACGGGAAAGCCTCAGTATCCTTCCCTACTATTCGCACAGGCATGCTCTCACAGAGCAGTTGCCGTGGGACTTGACCATGCTGTCCCCTATCTACTATGTATCTACATGTACATTCCATCTGCACTTGCATTTTGTGCTGCCTAGTCTTATGTCAACCTGACATAAGTTATAGTAACCTGAGAGGAGGGAACCTCAATTGGGAAAATGCTTTCATAAGATTGGGATGTAGCATATAAAGCATCTTAATTAGTGATTGATGGGGGAGGACCTAGTCCATTGTGGGTGGTACCATCTTGGGCTCATGATCTTGGTGCTATAAGAAAGCAGGTTAAGCAAGTCATGAAGAACAAGTCCATAAGGGGGGCCTCTGCATCAGTTTCTGCCCAGGCGCATTCCTGTTTTGGCTTCCCTCAGTGGTCTGTGACTTGGGATGTGTAAGCCAAATATACCCTCTCCTCTGCAAGTTGCTTTTGGTTATGGTGTTCACCATAGAAGTAACAGCCCTAACTAATATACTCTTCTATTTCAGAACCACCTAGCAGATGGATTTTTCAAAACTGGCTCAATTTCTCCCTTTCTGTGAGGCATGGCATTTTCTTCATGGTAAAATTCTGAATTCACATACGTCTTCATAGTTTCTTGGGGTGGGATCTTGCTTAATTGATTATCACTATGGTTTCTGTGTATTTGGAAAGAGTATGTGTTTAAACTATTATTGAGCAATTAAATGTGAGTGGTTGTAATGGCTATCTTGGTTGTAAACTTGACTACATTTGAAATTAACTAAAACCCCAAAATTGATGGGCACACATATGAGGGAGTTTTTGCTTAATTAAATCATTCAAAGTGAGAAGATCTCTTTCTAAACGAGATCTTCGAGGTGGGAACACCCATCTCTACTCCTGGCCACACCTTCTGCTGGAAGTCTATAAAGTCTCTTCTTTTTTTTTTCTGCTTACTCTTACCCTCACTTGCAAGTCCATTCCTTCACTGGCATTAGAATCTACTTCTTTGGAATTCCAGCATATATTGAAGTCTAGCTGATACATCCAGCCTCAAGGACTGAGCAACCACTGGACTCTTGGACCTTCTATTCACAGGCAGTCATTTTTGAATTAGCTGGGCCACAGGTTGTAAGTCATTCTAATAAATCCATATATATCCCATATATATGTATATGTATGTGTACACACACACACACACACACACACACACACACACACAAACACACACACACACACACACACACACTCCTATAAATTCTGTTACTCGTTGGGCAGTGGTGGCACACACCTTTAATCCTAGCACTTAGGAGGTAGAGGCAGGCGATCTCTGAGTTTGAGGTCAGCCTGGTCTACAAGAATTAGTTCCAGGACAGGCTCCAAAGCTACAGAGAAGCCCTGTCTTTAAAAAGACCAAAATAAATAAATAAATAATAAAATTCTGTTGTTACTCTAGAGAACATTGTTTTTAGATGATTTGAAAAGGTTGTAATTGCTGGGTGGTGGTGCACGCCTTTAATTCTGGCACTTGGGAGGCAGAGGCAGGTGAATCTCTGAGTTCAACACCAGCCTGGCTTAGCTCAAGTTCTAGTACAGCCAGGGATGCAGAAAAAACCCTGTCTTGAAAAACAAAACAAAACAAAGAAAGAAAAGAAAGAAAAGGGAGTAATCAGCATATTAAAGACATTTGGGATAAAGATTATTAGTTACAGAGGATTCAGAATCACTATGGAAACATTGGATATAATGGACATAAATCCTGAGAAACGTGAAAGCAGTAAATGCAGAAGAGAGGTATTCAGGCCTCTCCTACAGGATAACTGGACACATGTCAGAGCTGTTCAGACTAAATGGTACATGCTGCTAAAATGCTGGGCCTTCTTAGTGGTAAAGGAGTTAGCATCTTCCAGGATTCAAAGGCTCAGTGCAGATTTTCTGGGACCTAGAGCTACTCTTTTACCAGATACAGTAGAAAGCAGCCAGCAATTTCTTATCATTCTTAGAAGACAATTCCAATTTTCTTGCTGGTACTGTGTGAGTTTTAGTATAATGAGCATATAAAATGTGGTAAATTATGAACTTCTTGCCTTGTGCATATTTGGAAAACTTAACTGTAACATACAGTGCTACTATTTTTATAGTTTTTCACTAGCTGCTTGTTAAAGCCGTGGATAACACTAAAGCTACATGAGGAAGTGTAGTAAAGTGATACTTGAAGTGCCTTGTAGATAGAGTTTTTAAAAATCTCATTTCAGTTTTCAATTATGTAAAGAGGTTGTAGAAAAATGTTTACTACTTGGAGAAATAAAATAGAGATGATTAATTATTAATAACTCATTATAAAGATTCATATTTCAGAGTAAATAACTATTTTATTCTTTAAAATATTCTTTAAAATATTTTAAAATATTTAAAATATTCTTTAAAAATTCTTTAGGATATTAACTACAACACAGTGTGTTCTATGTATGACAAGGAAGCTGCATCCATGATATTGCAGCAATAACCTGCACAATGACAACACCAGAAGAAATGCCAAGGCGGTTTCTTACAAGGCCATAACCCTAAATGAAGAACTAAGGTAAATGACGTGTGCTCAGAGAGGAAGAATTAGTCTTTTTCAGGGACAAGTCTGATATCCCTGCAGTCAGCCCTAAACACATACTCATATGAACAATATTAAATGGGCTCAGAAGGTTGTATTCATATATACACATGTGTGCGCATACATACATACATAAAAATAAATAGGTAATTAATTTGAAAGATAGCAAAAGAAACATGAGAAAAGTTGGAAAGGGGAGAGGAAGAGTCAGAAATGATAGAAATTTACTTCTTATGTATGAAATTCTAAAAGATAAATTAAAAAGTAAATCTTTAGAGACCTACAAGATGGCTCACTGGCTAAAGATGATTGCCACCAAGACCTGAGTTTGATTTGAAGGTCACACAGGGTAGGATCAGCTATCTGACTCCAGTAAATTGTCCTCTGCCCTTCACAGGGGTGTACTCCCCAACCTCAATATACATAAGAGTATATAAGTGAAATTTAAAAAAAAGTTTAGTCAACAAAGTAACAAAGTTTCACTCTCTCTGATGGGTAGGAATAAGTCACAAAATAGAATGAAAGGAAGTACACCCAAAATAATGCTAATGGATGCTCCCGGATGACATCATAGGAATGAAGGATTGACTTGATGAACTGCTGGAAGTTCTGCAATTAGACAGCCCTAAGTAGTCAGTATTTGGAAGAGGTTTTGAGCATTCAATAACCTGTCAATTCATTGCAATAGCACAGATCAATAAAGAATTCTGGGTATTCCTGTGGGGTCACTGATTTCATGTTCCCAACTTCCATATAGTTAGTTAGCTGAAATTTTAACTGACATTGGATCAAAATCCAACTCTGCTTTCTTTCGTTCACATCTATTAATAGAATATTTCCTAAAATGAAATTTCTTACATAGGATCTTCTCAGAGTCTTTCCCAGGAAAACAGGGTAGGATGAGCTATCTGACTCCAGTACATTGTCCTCTGTCAATAGCAATCGCTACCCAAACTGACTGAAAAAGCAGACGAGACTATGGAGTTGGAACACCTAATATGGCGAACAGCAGTTAGACCAGCAAAGATATCTCTCCCTGTCTTGAGATAGTATTCTGGTATTTAATGTTTCAGGTTTTTACATGAACATGGGCTACATTCTAATTACAAGGATGATGCATTCGACAGCTATGGCTATGCCAATTGACAATGTGATGAGAAAGTCATGATGGCTAAGCATGATTGGTTAGAAATTAAATACTAAATGTGGATGACTCCATGATGGCTAAGTAGAGGTTATGAGTGGTCAGCTCTTTTGGAAGAACTCAAACAACTGAGCAGTAGCATTTCAAGGTGAGTAACTGATGGAAGACACTAGATCTCAATGAGGGAGACACAGAAACCATGTTAAGACCGAGAAATCTAGGCTGGCAACATGGAAAAAGGAACAAAACACACTGGAAACTACCATTCAGGCGCTCTGTCTGAGGAGACTCGCCATTAGTGGAAAGGGTAAACGAGACCGCCGACCAGATGCTATTGGTGAGGATGCCGGCAATTTTAGTTACAGGAGAACCATGGAGCTCTCCCAGGTAGAGGACTTTCCTAGAGTAGCTCTGCTTTAAACAAAGAACGTGGATTATGAGTTTCCAGTGCCCAGATCCATGCTTGTTGCTGCATGGTCCCATCCTGAAAACCAAATCAATGTTAGAATTCACACTACCCTCAAGGACACACATCATATCTATCTATCTATCTATCTATCTATCTATCTATCTATCTATCTATCTATCTATCTATCATCTAACTGAAAAGGGCATGATGAAGACTCTGAATTGATGATTCCAAAGAAATTCAAAGAGCTTACAAGAGAATACAGACAAGTAACCCTATCAAGTTAGGAAAAAAGATTGTGAAAGAAGTGAGAGATTTAGAAAAATATTGTAAAAAAAATTTAAAGGAAATCTTGAAGAAACAGTGAAATGAAAACATGGCTGAAGTCTCAATGACAAACAAGATAAAGCAGAACTTGTGAATAGGAAGTTATGTCTTATGAGATGTCTGCATCATGTGGTGTGACTAGAGGAGTCTGTTGTTTTCCCTTCACAACAGAGGACCACAGGGAAAACTAACACCTATTTCATTAGATTGTTTGAGGCAGGTTAGTGGCCTCAGTAGGTCTGTGGCAAAGACAGAGTTCAGGGAGAAAGAACCATCTTTACTAGGGGTAATAAAGCACACAGAATAGAGCTGATTGATGTTCAGCATAGAAAAGTCTAGGCCACAAATACAGACATTGCTAAGGCTAACAATAGCTGAAAATGTTACATGGACCTACATTAAATCTAACACCTGGAATGGAAGCCAACACCACCTGATACTTAGGAGATATTACAAAGAGAAAGGTTTTTACTTTGAAGGTTATCCCATAAAATTGATAGAGGTAAATAACAATCAAATGTTCAAATGCACACAAGAGGACACAAGCAACACTAACAGACAAGCCTAACAAAGCAACTAGGTAATGTCACCTCTAAAGAAACATGAAAACCACAAAGAAAAGATTGGCCAACTTCTCAAGAATTAAAAAATATGAAAACAGAGCCAGAAAGATATGGCTAAATGAGCAGTTATAAGCCTGATGACCAGATTTTGATCCCTAGGACCCAGGTGACAGATGGAGATAACTGACTCCCCCAAGTTGTCCTTTGTGACTTCTACAGGTACATTATATAGTTTTGTGTGAGTGTACACACATACACACATATATAAATATAATAAAAAGCTATACATTCTTTAGAAAATATGAAGGCATAATAAAATACAAGAGAATATAGCCAGCCAATTCAGAGAAACTGGTGAGACAATCTGTGATATGAATGAGAAATCCAGGAAGGGGATCTGAATGAATCAGAAATTTTGCAGTATAGGAGTCAATAAACTAAAACAACACAACAAAACCCCAAACAATATAAGACTTGAGCAGAAAAAAACTTTTAGACAAAAGTATTACTGAGCATGAAGACATAGCTCTTGAAATAACCCAGACAGATAAAGAAGAATTATTTTAAAAGCATATTTGATATTTATGAGAGATCAGGAAGCAAGGAATCATGTGTATTACAGTTGCCTATGAACCAAAAGGAGAAGGAAAGAAAGGAAGAGGAATAGAAAAGTTGATGAAATAATTCTTGAGAATTTTATAAATCTTGTATATCTTCAGGAAAACAAAATTCATTAGGGCTCAAATATAATAATAGTACTACTAATAATAACCATCTCAGAGGCATATCATACTCAAAACTGTCGAAAAATCTAAGACAAAGACAAAAATCTAAATATAAAACAATCATTTGTAAGGGATTCTCTTTACATTAGTAGCAGATTTACTTAGCATAAATGTTACAGCACAGGAGAAAATGGAATGATATGTTTAAAGTCCTTACAGAAAGAACAAAAAAAGAAAAGAAAGAAAGAAGGAAGGAAAGAAATGCCACTCAAGTACAGTATACACATCAAAGTTTTACTTCAGATATCAAGGAGAAGTAGATTTCTTTCTTATGACAAGCAAAAAACAAGAGAACCTGGGTTCAATTCCTAGCACCAAATGACTGACAAAAGTCTGTAACTCCAGTTCTAGGTGAACACACATACATGGCAGACAGAAAAATGCAGGCAAAATACCCAAACACATAAAATAAAAAATCAGAAAAAGACAAAGACAAAACAACTTACCACTACCATAACACCTCTATAAGAAATACTTAAGAAACTTCAATAGTAGAAGCAAAAGATGGAAACGCCACCATAAAGTTATATATACACAGAAATATCACCAGCAAAGCAGATATACACAGAAAAAGATATAATCAAATCCTATCAATAGAAAAAAATGACTAAAACAATAGGATGAACAAAAGAGAAAGAGAGGAACAAAAGATTAACAGAACAACCAGAAAATAGCTCAACAGGATATCAAGAGCACATTTTTACTTAGCAGTAAGGAATTTCAATATAAATGAAATGAATTTCCCAGTTAAAAGATAGACTACCTGAAGGGGTAAAAATTAGACCCAATGAAGAATATTTTGACTGCAAGAAACTTACTTCATTTGGAGGACATACATAAAATGAAAATGAAGGGAGAAAAGGTAAAATCAAACTGGAAAACAAAAATGAGATGTATGTATATATAAATAAAAAGAATTTTAGGTCACAAATTATAAAAAGAGATACAGAAGGTTACTGTAAGTAACAATTGCAAACTGATATGCTCCCAACACTGTCTTACCCAGTTACATACAGCAATATTAGACATAATGGGAGAAATCCATATATAAGCACAAAGGATGCTGAATAGCCAAAGCAACTAGTAGCCACGAGTAATAGGAACAAAACTGAGGTATCCCAATCCCAGTCTCAAAATAAGCTACAAGACTGCATGAAACTTACAATATCACACACAAAATAGTAGAAGAAGACAGAAATCCCATCAGAGACCCACAGACTATTAACAATGGCATCAAAACCATTAACTGGAGAAAGTATAGCCTCTTCAATAAATGTGGGGATACAGGTTACTGACTCAAAATGCTTCAAAGGTGGAAATATAAGATCTGAAATTACAAAACTCTAATACCAGAAGGGAACACCGGACAAATACAGATGTTTTTGGATATGATCCCAAAGGCAAAAATAAACAAATAGCAAAAGAAATAATAAGACTGAAGAAGAACAAAATACTGGCTGTTTTTATCTGATATTGACTATATATCTGGTTATAGAAAGGGCACAAAAACTCAATAAGAAAACAATGCAAATTAAAAATAGGCAAATGATCTTATACACATTTCTCAAAAGAAAAAAGGGGTATGTGACCAGTAAATATATGACATAATGCTTGACATCATCAGTTAACAGAGAACTACAAATCAAAAGCACAATGAGATGTCTCTTCACAGTTAGAAGACCTATTATCAGAAAGAAAAATTATTGGGAGAACATATAGGAAATAGAAATTTTTTTCTGTATCATTTTGGAGTTTAAGTCATTATAGTTATTAGTGAGAGCAGTGTGGAAGAGCCACAAAAATGAAAAGAAGTAGAGAAAAGAAAAAGAAAGGAAGGAAGGAAAGAAAAAAGAAAGAAAGAACAGAGAAAGGTGTATTATTCTCCCAATTCTGAGAATATAACCAAAATCAATGAAACCAAGATATAGGAGACATCTGTAACCATAGCAGCACTACTCACAACAGACAACAACGGTGATTGCTTCGGTGGTGGATAAGTGCAGAAAAATATACTTGACAGTGAGAGTGTGAAATCCAACATGAGCTCCACGGCTTCAGAACCTATTTTGTTCTAACTGTACAAAAGTTCACTGGCACATATAGACATGGGCTCTAGCTAATCTCACCATGTAATTTTTTTATTTGCAAGTTTTTTACTATAAATTTTAACTATTGAAAATAAAGTAAAATCAATTTCAATTGAAAGTAATTTATTTCTAAAGTCACACATTTCAATCAAGAGGATGAATGCTTTAAAATATATCAGTAGAGGATTGGAGGAATGGCCCAGAAGATAAAGCTGCTTGCAGTCAAGCCTGAGTACCTCGGTCCAATTCCTGGAACTACCATGGTGGAAGGAGAGAACTGGCTCCTACTAGTAGACCTGTGACCTCCATACACATGCTGTGGTACTCAAGTACCATCCTGTCTCCACCTCCACCCAATAATAATAATAAACTCTTAAAATATTTGAGTAGAGTTGTTCTCTGTAATAATTGTTAGATCAGAATAAACTACAAAACATAATAAAATAGATTAACTTTAGCAGTTTATTCTTGTAAAACCACAGAAAGCATAGTTAAATATGAAATAAGTTTTTATTGTTGCAATTTATTGTTTTTATGAGACATGGTCTCATGCAGCACAGGTTGGCCTTGAACTCGAAATATAGCTAAGGATGAGCCAGCAGACCTCTAGCTAGTTCTCATCCAGTCCAGACACTCTCTTCTTATCTGTTCACAGATCCCTGTATACATACTACCAAGGAACTTTCATATGACAGATGACAGTGACCTTACAGGAACAAGGTCTTAGACAGTTTCTAGATAACACACCTGTGCTGAACTTAGAGTAGTATGATAAATGTTTGCAATGTGAAAAATCCTGGGGACTTGGAGAAGGAAATGCAAAGTGTGGGCCATCCTGGCATTCCTCTCTGGCTATGAAATATTTTTACAGTAAATGATCTTTAAACAAGCAAAACTGTTTGCTGCATAATCCTGAGTTCGTTCCCTGAAGCCCAAGTTAAAAACAGGACATAAGCAGCATGCAACTTAATCCTAACACTCCTACAGCAAGATGGGTAATCCCAACAGTCTTGTGATGAGATGGGAGATGGAGACAACAAAAGTTCCTTGGGTTGACCGGGAAGCTCTTATGGAGTACATACAGGTCATGGCAGAAACAATAGCAGAGAGCCTTCATCAATAAAGTAGAAGTCAAGAGCTGACTCCTGGAAGCTTTCTTCTGAATTATACACACACACACGCACACACACACACACACACAAACACACGTGTCCACATATGCACCACTGGTCACACATGCATCCCCCCCACACCTAACTCCCCACATCTCCCACATGCACATATATACACATGTACACACACAAACACACAACTAACAAAGAAAGATTTAAACTTTTTTTAAAAACTTCAATTCAATTAGATATATTAATCAATTTAAATAACAATCCTAATTTAAAGCACACTTGCAAATTATACCTTATAGTTACCTATCAGTCTTAAATTATCTCCTTTCCTTCTTTTCTCTACCTATTTAACAGCAAAATGCTACTCACACATTATTATAAGAGTATTCACTTCATTACAAGTTTTTTTTAAAATGACAAAGGGTCTTAAACTGAGAACTAGAATTTTTAGCATACTAAACTGAAAACTAAAACACTGTACCAAAAATAAAAAAAATAGTTAATCAAGCCAGGCAAGGGAGTTCCAATGCTGCTTTGCTTATTTCTCATATTAAAATTTACAGAATGAACAACATGACAGAAAACTCTACGTAGCACCCATCACAAAATCTTCTTCCTCAATACAGCCCAAACTACCTAATGTGACATTAGGATTGATAATTTTTAGGTAGACAAATGTCTACTAGATGTAAAAGTTCCCTTCTAAAGCGAGAGGCAATAATCAGAAGTACCAATATCATTCTGAATTGTCTCTGTTGTTGAATATTGTCTTCAGGATGACATTGCCAAGTGATCTTGAAACTTGAGAAGCTCTGGTTACCAACAAGCACAAGATGTGGCTTGTTTTAACATTCCCCCATGGGTGGAATTGGGTGACTCCAGCCTCTCAGCCTATCTTGTATCCTAGTTATATGTAGTCCTTCATGTGACCTCTGATAGTGCTATAGCATTCAAAATATGTGGGCAGTCTAAAAAGGGGCTTCCATCTGCAGCTTTTGGGAAGGTTGTTACTGCTGCTGGAGTGTAACTCGTCAGTGACATAGCTGCTGGGAGTTAACATTACTCCTGTAAGTAATTCCTCCCCTAAGCTCTCTCTTATAAGCCCAATAAACTCATTGTTCCCTAAGCTGTACTTGGATGGAATTGTATCCTTGTTCATTGGTGCCTGATCTTGGATGAATAGATGTTATTCATTTCTTCTCAGAATAAGGAACATGACCACTTTTCTGTAAAACAGTGGTATCATTCAGAAGGGCATCTTCATGGCTCAATATTATGCCCCGGAGGAAAGGCAGGCTGTAACACAGACAACTACAAAAACATGCTTTAAGCAAAGCTCATTAGATCCAAAAGAGCATGTGGAGAAGTTCAAACTTAAGTGTATGCTCACAACAAATAGAGATTTGGTGGAAAAAAGTAGAGAGTATCAGTTTCCCTAAACAATAGACCAGCTACTTTACTAAGGAACTATTCAAAGAACTATTAAGAACCTTCATGGAGTATGAATAAACCTATAACACAGGCAAAAAAAAACTTGCAAAGGAATCCATATGTAATTATTAAGTTATGGAGCAATGTATTATCAGAAACAACAGAATAATCAGTTGGCAACTAATGGAGCCTAAAAGCTGAGTATAACAGGAGGGACAGGGGGTCTGTTAAAAGCATGGGCATCCCAGAATACCAGATAGACCTCCAAAGCTACAGCCTCTTTGGAACAGAATCAGAAGTTTTACATTATAATGAAAACATGCAAAAGATAGCCCCTTATGTGGAATGAGCAAACAATAACAAGCTTTGGGGTGGGGCTGTACTCAGAGATGCTGATTTACAGTACAAAGGAGCTGACTCCAAACTTTGATGTTTAATTGCTGACAGCTTTTCAACCTTATCCCTCTTTCTCTGGTGCTTCATAACTGTGCAAGCTGATACAAAAACTCTAGGTGTCACAGGTCAAGTGTCAGTAGGAAGCTCACAATAGGACATGTAGGCCTCACCTCCAAACTATGTACAAGCTTTCTAAGGCTGCCCTATCAAACAATCCAGACCAGTTACAAGGTCCATCATGCAAAGCAAAGAGTGCTTCATTAGCTGGCTGATGAACTCTTTCAGGCCCTTATGATACATACTTTCATCTTCCAGACCGAAATTTGAGGAGTATGTGTCAATAATTCTTTAGCAAGATGGTCACAATGATTAAAACATTTAATTTCCAAAAAAGAAGTGTGGAAAAAGAGGAATGTGTAATCCATATGCAGGAAAGCAAAACTGGCAACAGAAAGTACTGCAAAAGCGACATTGAAGACAACAGACGAAAACATCAAAGGAGCACTGTGAATGCACTCAGAGGTCAAAGCAAAGCCTACCAATAAACTATATTGCTGAGCTATAGCTCAGCTGAGTCAACTGGCAAAAAATACCAGCAATCGCCATGACAGACAGACAGGATTCACATAGTTTGACACAGAGAGGAAATCAGAATAAAGAAAATTAACAGTCTCATAAACAGTAAAGTGAAGTGACATGGGGTACAGAAATAAACATGCAAATTTCTGTAAGTGTGAAGGGAAAGAAGAAAAATAAAAATATACAATTCAAGAAATGACGACTGAAAACTTCCTGAATTTGCTGGGAATCTACATACCTCAGAAGCTCAATAAGTTCTATATAGAATAAACATAAATATATCCATATCAAGATAGGACACAGCAAAAAAAAAATCAAAAAGCAAAAAAAAAAAGTGGAGAAGCCTTCATCAGATTAAGAGAAAACTATTATAATTTATAACGGAGGACAGGTAAGACAACCCAGTGCATGGCGGCACTGGCTCTCAAGCCTGATGGCCCGAGTTTGATACCTGGGGACCCACACAGTAGAAGGAGAGAATAGACTCCTGAAAATTGTCCTCTGACCTCCACACATAAACCATGGCTATGTCTCTATCTCTCAATACATAAACAAACAAATGCAATGAAATAAAATTATAAAGGAATTTTAAAAATGTAATCTCTGAAAAGCAGGAGACCAGAAGACAAAAGTTAAAAGACTGTGTCAGAATGACCACTTCTCTGGCGACCATGACCCTGTGTCAGGATGATCACTTTCAAAAATTAAGGCAAAATGACATTTATTTCTAGGTAATCAAAAACTCAGAGAACTTATCAAAAGCTGACTACCTTATATGGAAGATCAACAAAGCCTGGTGTGGTGGCTTACACCTGAAACTCCAAACCTTGGGAGGCTGAAGGAGGAGATTTGTTTTAAGTTCCAAGTCAGCCTGGGCTACACCGTGAGACTCAGTCTCAGAACAAAGAACAAATACTAATGAAACTTATTCAAAACAAAAATAAATAACTTTGGATTTAAACCCTATGAAAACACAGTAAGGTAGTTATATAATTAGAAAAGATAGCACAGGGGCAGATGGCACAGTGGATAAAGTGTTTGCCATGCAAGTGTGAGGATCCAAGTTCCAACCTTCAGGCCCCGTGTAAAGTCAGGCACTGTGTTTTATGTTAAGATGGGAGGCAGAGATGGGAGAGTCCCTGAAGCTTGTGGTTCAAAGTAAAAGAGGGGATGGGTACTTGAGCCTATTGTTTGATTGCCACAAATGGACCATGGCTTATATGTACCTGACAGACACATGCACACACATGCATACAATTAAAAAAAAAGAGCAAAGCACCACCATTTTGGTGGTGCTGGGGATTAAAGTAGGGCCTCATACATGCTAGGCATATATCCTACCACTAGGATCCTAGCCCCACATATAAAGGCATGCATAGTTTTAAAAAAAACTATAACTGTGTAAAACAGTATGTTTATAACTACATCAGTTACTTTCTAGTTGCTGAGATCTAATACCTAACTCCAGCAATTTAAGGAAGGAAAGATTTCCTTTGGCTCACAGTTGAGACTACATGGCATTATGGTGTGAAAAGTTTGGTGTGGAGAGAAGGTCTGGTCCCTAATGATGAGTGCTTGTTATGTGGTTAACACCCAGAAGGAAGGAAGATAGGGAGGGAGGGAGGGAGGGAGGGAGGGAGGGAGAGAGAGATAGGAGGGGGTAGAGAGAGAGAGAGAGAGAGAGGGAAGGAGGGAGAGAGAGTGCTGTAATTGGGGCCAGGCTATAGTTCTCAGAACCTATTCCTTAGCACTCATATCCTCTAGCAGGTACTGCTTCTGAAATGTTGTATGGTCTCCCAGTAGTAGGGAATCAAATGTTCAAACAAAGATATATGTGGCTATATATTTGGAAATTATTTTATATTCAACTAACCCTAGATTATAGAGAAACATAAAATATTGGCACAATACAACCCTAAGAAGAAGAGCAGGACAAGATGTATTAAATTAAGGAAGTACACAAGACAGTAAACTAATTTCATAGGAACAAAAAGAAGAAGGTAAGACAGACAGTCCTTTGTGTTTCCTGAGTCTGCCAGACATTCTGCAGGACAGAGAAGAAAGCAACTAATGGACTTTGCCATTAGAAGGTAGAACAGATCTTCAAATTTCCTGCCTCATGGAAAAGTCTGCCAGATACTATAGGCCTGTAGGCTGAAGACTGGATGTCCCAACAGTACAGAAGAACTTTAGGTGACTGTTTAGGCAGCAAGATGTTTCTGTCAATTCTAGAGTTTTGGAAGTTGCTTACAATGCACTTCCTGTTTTCTTAGGTAATATTATATCCTGAGTCTTTGATGAAGTTGAAGAATACATAGATAGTTACGGTTTTCCTTAGTTATGATAAATATATTTAAACCTTGTAACTATAGTTCTTGCTTGATACCTGTTTTGTTATATGGATAGTGAATAAAAATTTAGCTGCTGGTCACAATCATGGAGGATTAGGATACTGAGATGAGCTTATACACCTAGTGAAGTATTGGCAGTTCAAAATTTATTGTGAGTTTCTTTGAGTCTTTAAGCTTTATTTGTAAATGGGCTTGTATGTGAATTCAAAGACAGAAGAAAAACAGATGAATGCTACAATAGATTAAATCACCTCAAATAATTTCAGAATAAAATTAGGTATCATTGTGCATATTATTATAAAATTGTGCCTGAAATTCTAGGTACTAACTTAAAAATTGAGCAATGAAGTATGTTCATTCAATTTTAACAGTTACTTAATGACTATAACTATGTATAAATACATCATACTTAATAATAACCCAGATTCATAAAAGATCAGACATGTACATAAAATAATATCAACAGGGTTTAAAATATCATTAAGGGAGAGATGAGTTTGCTCAGCAAGTCAAAGACTTGCCTGGAAAGCCTGATGGCCTGAGTCTGAGTCCTGAACTGAAGAGAGGAGGGGAGAACCAACCCTTGAAAGTGGTTCTCTGACCTTCACATATGTGCCGTGGCATGCATGTACATGGACACACATACAACACTAGCAAATCTGTCTATGTGAGACATGAGAGTAGAAGACAATTGTACAGCTGGAAGCAGAAGCTTCCAAAGAAAGCTGCACAGTCATTTCTGAGGAGTAAAGATATTTTCCCAAGACCAGAATGAGTTGTGGCGTATTCTACCTGAGACAGTTGGAAGGATGCTTCCTTTAATTGTGAAGGAAACACTGTAGAAAACAGAATGAATGTAGCTGACAATGTTGATCTTTGACTTGCATGTGATAAGACAGAGCAGAAGTATAGAAGAGAGCACAAGGACCAGCAAGAGTAAGAATTCACAGAACTCAAGTTCATGGTTTCCTGTATCAGGCACTAGAAACAACTCAGGAGTCAAGGAAGCAAAGAGAAAACAGGAACAAATTAGAAACTATTTCAGATGAAGTTTGATAGTTCACCTGTACAACACTGGTTCTCAGAGGGCCTCCTCTGCCTCTTATGGGATACTGGGAAATGTCTAAAGACATTTTCGGTTGCTTCTGGTACTTAAAAGGCAGAGGTTGGAGTTGGTACCTGCTGCCAAACCCAATGACCTGAGTTCAATCCCTTGGTTCCACATGGTAGAAGGAAAGAAATGACCTCTATAAGCTGTCCTGACTTCACAGCTCCTTGCACATAAAATAAACACATACATGAAGAATTTTAAAAACAAAGTAAAAGTTAAGGATGCTCCCAAACATCTTACAATGTGCAGACAGCTTTATATGCTAACGACCCCACTCAAACTGTCAATAGTACCATACTAGAGTTCTCCAGGCAGAGGAAGCAGCAAGGACAGATGAGGAAAATTAGAGGGTATTCAAGAAAAAATAGGGGGCTGGAGAGATGGCTCAGCGGTTAAGAGCACTGCCTGCTCTTCCAAAGGTCCTGAGTTCAATTCCCAGCAACCACATGGTGGCTCACAGCCATCTGTAATGAGGTCTGGTGCCCTCTTCTGGCCTGCAGCATACATACTGAGAATACTGTATACATAATAAATAAATAAATCTTTTAAAAAAAAAGAAAGAAAGAAAAAATAGTCGGGTTCAGGAAGCATTTGATATTAGCAGAGAACAAGAGACAAAACTTGACAGACATCCAGGGAATAAGAATAGACACTGGTAAAGGAACTAGAGCCTCTTCTAGGACATCAAAAGGAGTGACTCACGTCTTTGAGCAAATGGATGCTATAAAACCACTAGGTGGAAAGGCTTTAGAGACAACTGGAGAGCTGATATCTCTGATACTTATCCTTTCTGTTTACATGACTTTAATCAGTCCTTAATGCTCAAATGAAGTCTCATAACTGACTTGGAAGGTTTCATGTGATAGACAGTGGATCAGGCATACACAGTTGTCAGGTCCCAAATCCAGATTTTTAAAATAGGTATCTTAAAAATAATTATTATGTATATTTAAGAATACAATATGATACCATGAGACACAAAATCATAAATAATGATAAAATGATTACAGTGAAACACGTTGATATCTCCATCTTAGTTAGTTTTCCATTTCTTTGTGGCAAAAACATGTAAAATGTACTCATTTCTAGCTGAGGTATCTATGTCATGTCCTAATCATTCAACTTCCACAAAACCGCGACTCTATCTATACCTTTTGACTTGTGTATTTCCTCCTACCTTTTCTATGGTAAATATTTGAGTCTTTCTTTATGTGTGTGTGTGTGTGTGTGTGTGTGTGTGTGAGAGCGCGCACGCGCGTGCGTCCACAAATGCATATGTATGTATGCATGTGTGTGTGCGTGTATGTGCATGTGCATGTATGTGTGTACATATAAACACATTTCACTTCATACTGGTTTGCTTTAGTTGTCAACTTGGAATAGTTTAGACTCATTAGAGAAAAGAACCCCAACTGAGGGATTAATTAGATGAGATTGGTGCATAAGCATGTCTTTGGGAGATTATCTTGACGGTTAAGTGATATAAAAAGACCTACCTTGATATCGGCTGCACCATTTTATGGGTTGAGCCCTGAACTGTGTAAGAGCAAAGAAAGTTAGCTGAACATAAGCAGTGACCAAACAGTCACAAGGGGTCCTTTAGACTCTCTCTGCTCTCAGATGTGGATGTGATGTGACTAGCCGCTGAAATTCATGCCTTGACTTCCCCTAAATGATGAACAGTATCTACAATTGTAACTCAAATACACCCTTTCTCCCCTAACTTGATTTTTGCTGGAGTATTTTATCATAACTATAGAAATGAAGTTAGAACATACATATACACATGCACACACATATCTGCCAGGTTAAATATTTTACTTTAAAAACCATTTCTCATATAAGTTAGATTAAGAATTATTTTCTGTATCTGGTTTACATTGTTTGTATGATGTCTTTAGGCCCACCCGTGTTATGCCAGATGACTAGAACTCCTTTTTTAAAGTCTGAAAAACATCCCATTCTATGTGTGCACACTCACTCTGCAACACTGTCTCTACTCATTTGTTGATGGACATCTCCAGTCAGTCCTATGTCCTGCCTGTTGTAATTGATGCTCCAACATTAACAGTAGAGATACCTTCACATGGTGATTTCATCTTAGAAAAGAGATGACTAGGTTATAGATGCAGCAATTCTATTTTTACTTTTAAGATAAATTTCCAGGCCGGTCGGTGGTGGTGCACGCCTTTAATCCCAGCACTCGGGAGGCAGAGGCAGGCGGATCTTTGTGAGTTCGAGACCAACCTGGTCTACAAGAGCTAGTTCCAGGACAGGCTCCAAAGCTACAGAGAAACCCTGTCTCGAAAAACCAAAAAAAAAAAAAAAAAACAAGAAAAAAAAGAAAAAAAGAAAAATTTCCATACTCTTTTTTTTTTTAAAAATAATGACTACACCAACATACAATCCTATCAACAGCATAAGTAGTCTTTTTTCTCTATGTCTTTGAAGATTAGTCAAACTGACTGACTTGTCTTACACCTGTTGGCTATTTTATACTGTATTTTTATGCTCTGTGACCATTTATAATTGGACTATACTTAAGTTATATAAACTTGCTATAATTTTTATATTAATCTCTTATCAGAGAAATGATTTGCAAATATTCTCCCAATCCACAAGCTGTGTTTTTTTTTTTAATTTAAACAACTTATCATGTACCCTTTCAAAATCTGAAAACAGAGGAAATATGGAAAAGGCTAATTTCCCCTCTCATTCCCAGTGTCTATGGAAAAGTACAAGGAACAATATGGAAGAAGCCAAGAGACAGAAAAAGAAAGGGGAAAAAGGGTCTGCACTAATGCAAGAGTCCACGCTGCTGCTGAACTACGTAGAGCATACTCTGCGCTGTTCTGCTAGGACTGGGAATGTTCATACACGCCAGCCTGCGGCACTGCCCTTCTGTGCTCTCTTTAACCCCTCTTCAGGAACAGCTCAGGCTGAGCTGGCACCAGCATTTAGTTGGCTTGGTTGACTTCGGTTAGCAGTTGCTTTCTGTAATGATAGAGATTTATAAAAGACTAAATATAATTGAGGCAATCTGCTCCTACGAAAAGAATATTAAGTTGCCTTTTCTCTTCCGCTCCCTGAAAATAAATGAAGCCATCAGATAAGGCCACAAAAGTAGCAATATCCCCAGATGAATCAGATCCTTTCTGACAGCGGAAGAATTTGATCTGCTGGCAGGCATTCCATTCAGAATGACAACCACAATGCCAAAGTGTCATTTATTCTTCTTCCAGTGTACTAAGCGGAGCCCTGGTGACATTAGAGAGCTAATACAACTTCAACATTCCTATTTGTGCTCAGGTAAAGTGGATTAATCAGATAGTGCTCCAGTGAGCATTTATCAGGGAGAGAAGCCCAGCTCTCCACATTCCATGCATGGATTAGGCTCAGTACAACCCACAAGGGCAAACATTTTCTTAGTAAAGAACCAGGTAGAGCTCTTGCTACAGGTCCATATTTGAGAGCAAGGAACAGACTGCAGAGAGTAAAAGAACTGCTACCAAGGCACAAATAAACCAACTGATACCATCTGTTAATGGATAAATTCGGTAAAAATGAGATAAAGTATAAATGAAGAAATGCTATTAGAAGAATTTTAGCCAGGTGTGTGATGGCTCATAATATATAATCCCAGCACCTACAAGCTGAGGCAATTGGATAGGTACAAGTTCAGGGCCAGCCTAAGCTAGTATGAAATACTGCTTTAACAAACAAAAAATTATAGAGCCCTAAAACTATGAAATGGAATTTCAGAGAGCAATTTTTATATTTTTTTCTTTACTGACACTTCATGAATGGCTGAACAGTGGGTCAGTGGTTAAAAGATTTGCCTTTAACTTCCTGCAGAGGATGGAAGTTCTGACTGCTACTCAGGTCCAGCAGATCTGGCACTCCATCCACTGCAAACACATGGTGAACATATAAACACACTGGCAAACACTCATGCACATAAAATAATAAGGGAACTAGAGAAATGGCTCAGTGGTTACGAGTGTTTGCTGCTCTCCCAAAGGACCTGAGTTCAGTGCCCAGCACCCACATCAGATGGCTCACAACCACCGTAAGTCTAAAATCAAGGGTTCTGACACCCTCTTCTGGCTTCCATAGGCACCACACACACACACAGGTAAGAATAAAGTTGAACAAAACAGTTAAAGAACACTTACATGCTGGGTTACAGCTCAGTGACAGAATGCTTGCCTGGGATGCATGAGGGCCTGAGTCCATCCTATCAATAAATAACACCACCACCAACAACATAAAAAAGAACAGGAAGGAAGGAAGCCAAGTGTGTAGACACATTGCAAATATCAGTCCTCAAATGGCTGAGGCAGGAGGATCAAGGCTACCCTTGAATACAAAATAAGACCCTGTCCCAAACCAGGCCTTAAACTCTTTTTTTTTCTTTTCCAAGACAGGGTTTCTCTGTAGCTTTGGCGCCTGTCCTGGAACTAGCTCTTGTAGACCAGGCTGGTCTCGAACTCACAGAGATCCGCCTGCCTCTGCCTCCTGAGTGCTGGGATTAAAGGTGTGCGCCACCACCGCCCGGCCAGGCCTTAAACTCTTGAAAAGAGAAAAAAGAAAAAAAAATACTCAAAGAAGAGAAGCATACCTTCAGAGGAAGTAGTTTCCATTAGAGAAAATTCAAAAATTGAATATTTTCTATCTGCTACCCACTACAATACACTCTTCATACCATGCAGCATACATGATTTATAAGGTACATTT
>JAQHUG010000066.1:1452256-1507214 GCA_028555095.1 Dicrostonyx torquatus
CTTTTATAATGGGTTAGTTTATGAGGTGAGGGCTAGCCAAGAAGAGGCTGGTGATGATGGGCCAGGCAGAGTTTAAATGAATATAATTGTCATGTGGTTATTTCGGGCATAAGCAAGCAACCAGCGGCTGAGCGGGCCGGTGGCTGGGGGCTGGGAGCCAGGCGCTGGGAACATAACCCACAGCTCTCCTTCTATTTACAACATATTAGTATATATGTCTTTTCATCTTTGCTGATTACCTATTATTTTCAACAGAATTGGAGTCATTTCAAACACAATGCACTTCACATTGAATCAGATAGTCACTTCATGATATCATGAGGCTTAATTTGCATAAAATAACAATAATAAAAAAGATCCCCATCATTTGTAATATTGCTTAAGCAGGACTAACATAGTCAAACTTTCTAAGTATTTTATATATTTCTGAAAAATCCTTTCTGAATGCTTAACCTGGTACCGTGATGCACACCTGTGATCCAGCAAGAGTGAAGGAAGGCAAAAGAATCTTTCCACAATGAAGGCCAGGCTAGAGGACAGTGAGACCCTATCACAAAATACCATATCACAGCACAACATACCATACCACACCCCAAACCAAAAACCACACAAAACTTAACCCAACCAAAACTAAGGAATGACAACAAAAAGCAAAGCCTGGACTTTTGTAAATATGTAGAAATTTTATCAAGAATTTCCTTTGTTATCTGTTATATCTGCAGGTAAAAGATATCTTTCAGTTATGAATAAATTAGACAGTTGAAAATGTAATATGGTAACCTGATACAAGTCACCAGCTGGAACCTTGCCAGTAGGCCACAAACCTCATGATAAAACATAAAATAATAGAAATGATTAAACAAAAATAAAAGAGCTATCTAGAAATACACTTAAGCTATTGGATAAACAATATTGCAATTAATATAGTTTCTGTGTGTTTATCTGCATCTGAGTGGCTGAGAAATGAGTAAGTGCGTTCCTACAACAAACTGGTGCTCCAACATGCGCTAACTGAATCCACATAAAACCTGAGAGGGCTTGGAAAGGAATTCTAGACACTAAAAAACAAAGGTTAGCTGCATTTTTTCCCCCCAGATGGGCTCTGCTTTCTGGTGGCATGCTGCATGCATCTCCTTTAGGAGAGATCTTCCTGATCTGCAGTATCAGTTAATGGTGACATCCTGATTTACTAGCACAAATGGCTCTGATTCTTTCAGGAGGTCCATCTAATGAGCATTTAAATAGGGTTTGTGAGCAGTGATACAACTTGCTTAATGGCAACATAGACCCACTATGTGACTAAAAATTGGGCAATGTACATGGTTCTCAGAGGCAGCAAGCATGCATCTGCCATGTAGGACTGGGTGGAGCAAGCAAGCAGGGCCATGTTGGCTCTAGCCACACCTACTTACCATCAAAAAAAAAAAGCGCTTCTGGTCAGAAAATTATCACAGATACACAATAAAGACAGATTCTGTTAAAAAAGACCTCTAAAAGAGTCACAGTGTTGGATAAAAGTACGTAGGCTTGGGAGAGAGAAGAAAAAGAGTATAGAGAGTTATAAACAGAAGCAAATCATGTTTTTTTTAAAAAAACAAAGTCTTTAAAGAGAGAGCACCGACAGTCATAGATTAAAAGGAGAAAAAAATAAGCCACATAAAGATATAATATACATAGAGAATCTGGATTATATATATTATTGTGTTTTCTTTAAATTTTTTGACTGTGAAAGTACTAAGTACAGAGAGGCATTTCATTGCATGAACTTCTAAGCTAAATCAACATATATGTTTTTAAAGGTTTCATGACTTCAAAATTTGAGTCTAAGGATATGTTGCTTTGGAACAGAGGTTCATCATTTGTTTCTACAGAGGATAAGAACCTGTGGAATCCTTTTAGACTAATGTGGGTTGATTGACCAAAACCCCCTGGAAAGGTTGCTGAGAACATCTCCAAAATTATTTAACCCAACAAAAAGCAGTAAGCAGTTTGAAAAAAACTACTCCCAAATTCCCCAAATATTGTTTATAAATTTTCATTTACATTTAAAATTATTCATATATATATGAATAATTTGCATTGGTATGGATCTCGGTTTATTGGTAAAAATTTAAGGTCAATTATATATATTTCTTCTCTTGATTAAGATACTGTGTTTGTGCAGCTCATTTAATAATGTAATGTATAATTAATAAATATAGTTTAATAGATAATCATCTATAACAGTCAAGTTTGTAGTCATGACAGTTGGGTTTTCTAGATATATAGAGATATATTTCAGTTAGATAGATAATCTTCAAATCTTTCAAAGACTTACAGAATATGGCATTTAAATGTTTTTAAAACTAAGGATATTTTCATGACAAAGAGACAAATCTGCTCCTGGCAGCACCGAACTACTTCAAGAGGATGATGGGCATCAAAATAGCTCCTTATGGAGTTTGTTAGCCATTTGGGCAAGAAACTGCTCTTGTCTGGACTGCTTGATGAACTGGACACACAGAGACATATGACCGCTGAACTTGCTGAAAGGCGAGACTCTCCTTTGGGGTTCCTGCTTTATGAAAGAGTCTTCAAGACATTCTGGAATACACAGAAAATAGTGACTGACAAACTATCAATATAAGCGGAACTGTGTTTGAAATTCCCTGCTTCATGTAAAAGTGTGCTAAATACTATGGACTTGTAGGCTGAAGATGAATGCCCCAATGACACAGAAGAACTCTGGGTGCCTGTCCAGGCAGTGAAATGTCTCTAGAGTTTTAGAAGTTGCTTACAATGCACTTCCTGTTAACTTAGATCCTTCTGGGGTCTTTGATGAATTGAAGAATAGATACAGTTTTCCTTATTTATGATAAAAGAAAATGTAGATATAAATATTATAACTGTCATTTTTGCTTGATACCTGTTTTATTACATGTAATTTTATTATGTTAAAGTTAAAACCTTTTTTTATTTAAACAGAAAAAGGGAAACAGTGTGGAAAGTCCTTTGATATATGTTTTGCTTTTATTGGTTAATGAATAAAGAAGCTGCTTTTGGCCAATGGCTTAAAAGAATATAGCCAAGTTGGAAAAGATGTATACAGAGAGTAGGCAGAGTCAGGGAGCTGCCATGGAGTTGCCAGAGGAAAAACATGCTAACTGCCAGCCAGAACCTTGCAGGTAGGTCACAAGCCTTGTAGTAAAATATAAAATAATAGAAATGGGTTAACCGATGATATAAGAGCTACCTAGCAATATGCTTAAGGTACTGGACAAACAGTATTGCAATTAATATAGTTTCTGTGTATTTATTTGCATCTGAGCGGCTGAGAAACATATAAGCAGGCTCCTACAACACTAACCCTGTGTAGGTACCATCTGCTGCCCAAGTGTGACCTTTCATTCAACAGATACCCACTGAGTCCGCATTTAGTGCTATGATTTGCTTTAGCTGTCTGATAAGTGACAGAGAACAGTCCAACCAAAAATCTCTGCCTTCATCAAGTTTATGATCTAATGTGGAATGGCCCAATAAAGTCAGTGAATAAATGACATTTATACAGGTGATAGGACACTGGGGAAAAAGCACATAGAACGTGGGCCAAGGAGAGCACTCAAAGAGGGATTCTGAATACAGCAGTAATCACTGAAACAAGTCAATCTCAATAGAACAGAGAGATAAAGAACATTTAAAGAAATAACTGAAGGTTGTAAGCAAATGTTCAGTGAGCATTTGTACCAACAAGTGTGTGTGTGTGTGTGTGTGTGTGTGTGTGTGTGTGTTGGGCAGGGTATAGCTCAGTTGACAGTGTGCTTGCCTGAGGCCCTACCTTCAATCTCACCTTTGGAAAAAGGCATGGGGGAAAGGAAGGCAGGGTAAAGGGAGAGGGTCTGAGGACAGCAAGTTAGGGACAAAGATGGCCAGTTTAACCATGAGGTATGAAAAGAATAAAATAGAACATGAGAGAGGCAACAGAGGTCTAAGAGACAATTTATATGAACTTTTTATACAAATATTTAGGGAACCTTTCTTGTTCTCTAAGTGATGTGGAGTCCCTGAAAGATTTTGAGAAGAGTACCATGACCTGATTTACATATTTCTAAACTGGATTGCAGCAGTTCATGAAAAACAGTCACAGAAAGGGAATGGGAAGAAAGAATGAGTGCCTGTTACTGGGATAAATCAGAGGAGAAAGATGGGGCCACTGTAGGCCCATAGGAGTGGCAGTTTTAGGAGCTGTGACCTTGTTGGAGTAAGTGTATCACTAGGGATGGGCTTTGAGGTCTCGGATGTTCAAGCAAGTCCCAATGTGGCATTCACTTCCTGGCATTCATATCCAGATACAGAACTCTTAGCTACCTCTCCAGCACCATGTCTGCCTGCACCCTGCCATGCTTCCCACCATGGCAATAAGGGACTAAACCTCTGAACTGTAAGCAAACTCTAATCCAATGTTTTTCTTTATAAGACTTTCTATGATCATGGTGTCCCTTTACAGCAATAAAAATCCTAACTAAGACATCCATCAACAGATTATTTATCTAAAAGATCTAATTCCTCTGAATTGTTACATCATGAAATTTATATGGCACATTTTGCTGCTTGTATAAAACTTCCTAACAAATTTTAAGAACTCATTTCAATGCAAAATCAATACTATTTAAGGAAATCTAATACTACTTTCTTAACAAAGAAATTATTTGAAAGTAGAGGGACTGGGAGAAAAGTGACAGAAAGTGAGCCTGTAACTAAAGGATTTCCATTTTTGAAAAAAAAAATGAGTGTTTAAGACTGACTTGAGACAGAGAGAAACAAAAGGTGAGTGATTAGTTCCTCAGCTGGACACCCAGTCTAAAAACCCTGGGATAAAACCCCAGGCACCTCCCCAAGTCTGCTTCAGCTTCACTAGCCAGTGATGCTGCAATACCTTTGCATCAATCTGACCCTGAAAGCTACAAGTCCCACTCTATCCCCAAATCCACCCATCATTAGAGATGTCAGATGCAAATAGCCACCAAAAGGTGAGTAACCAGCTCCCTAGCTGGAGAGTCCAGCCTCTAGGCCCCACGTACTGGGGCAAAATCATGGGCCCCTCCCCACCTGCCTTACGGAAAGTACTAGAAGGAAAACTCCCATCTAAGGAAGCAAGCTGAACCCACAAAAACACAGGTAACAGATAGCCTTACCTTAGCAAACCCCAAAGAAGGGAAACACACAAACACTATTAATGGAAAATGACAGGAATTAACAATCACTGGTCATTAATATCTCTTAATATCAAGGAACTGTCAATTTACCTATAAAAAGACATAAGCTAACAGAATGGATACGAAAACAGGATCCATCCTGCTGCATACAAGAAACACTTATCAACCTCAAAAACAGACATCTCCTCAGAGTAAAGGGTTGAAAAAGATTTTCCAATCAAATGGACCTAAGAAACAAGCAGGTGTAGCTATTCTAATATCAAACAAAATAGACTTCAAACTAAACTGAATCAGAAGAGATAGAGAAGAACACTTCATCACAGGAAAAAAAAATCCATAAAGATAAAGTTACAAACCTGAACATCTTTGTCCCAAATACAAGAAAACCCACACATGTAAAAGCAATATTACTAAAGCTTAAATCACACATCAAATACCACACACTAATAGTAGGAGACTTCAATACCCCACTCTCTCCAATGGACAGGTCAACCAGACAGAAACATAACAGAAAAATAAGAGAGCAGATGACATGTCATGACTCAAATTAACTTAACAGACATCTATAGAACATTTAACCCAAACATAAAATATACCTTCTTCTCTGCACCTCATGGAACTTTCTCAAAAATTGACCACATACTCTGTAACAAAGAAAACCTCAAGAGATTAAAAAAAAATTGGAATAACTCCCCTGTATCTTATTGGATAACTATGGCTTAAAGTTAGAATTCTAAAACAACACTAATTGCAGAAAGCCTACAGCTCATGGAAATTGAACAGTGCTCAATTGAATAATCCCTGGATTAAGAAATAAAGAAAAAAAGAAATTAAAGACTTCCTAGAATTAAAAAAAAAAATGAATGCACAATTTACCCAAACTTATGGGACACAATGAAAGGAGTGTCAAGAGGAAAGTTCATAGCACAAAATGACTACATAAGGAATCTGGAAAAACCCCACATTAGTGAGTTAACCAAAAACCTGAGAGATCTAGAACAAAAAGAAACAAACTCATCCAGGACGACTAGATGACAGAAAATAATCAAAATAAGAGCTAAAATCAACAAAATAGAAATAAGGAAAACAATACAAAGAATCAATGAGAAAAGAGCTGGTTCTTCGAGAAAATCAACAACAACATAGACAAACCTTTATCCACACTGAACAAAAGACAGAGAGATATTATCCAAATTAACAAAATCAGAAATGAAAAGGGGACATAACAACAGACACAGAGGAACTGCAGAGAATCATCTTCAGGTCATACTCCACAAAACTGAAAAACTTAAAGGAAATGGACAATTTTCTGGATAAATATCACTTACCAAAATTAAACCAAGACCAGATAAGCAAATTAAATGCACCTATAACCATCAAGGAAATAGAAACAGTCATCAAAAGTCTCGCAACCAAAAGAAGCTAAGAACCAGATGGTTTCAGCGCAGAATTCAGCAAGATTTTCAAAGAAGAACTAATACCAATACCTCAAATTGTTCCACACAATAAAAACAGAAGGAACATGGCTAAACTCTTTTTAATGAGACTACAGTTACCATCATATCCAAACCACGCAAAGACATTATTAAGAAAAAGGATTACAGACCAATCTTACTAATGAACATTGATGCAAAAAAATACTCAATAAAATACTGACAAACTGAATCCAAGACCACATTAGAAAAATCTTCCACCACAAACAAGTAGGCTTCGTTCCAGAGATACAGGGATGGTTTAACATATGAAAATCTGTCAATGTAATACACCATATAAACAAACTGAAACAAAAAGAAAAATATGATCATCTATCTCATTAGATACTTAAAAAGCCTTCAGCAAAGTTCAACAGCACTTCATAATAAAAGTCTTGGAGAAAATAAGGATACAACGAACATATCTAAACACAATAAAGCCAATATAGAGCAAGCCAAGAGGTAATATGAAACTAAATGGAGAGAAACTCCCAGCGATCCCACTGAAATCAGGAAGAGAACAAGCTTGTCTACTTTCTCTGTATCTATTCAATATAGTACTCAGTTCTAGCAAGAGCAGTAAGACACCAAAAGGAGATCAAGAGGATAGAAAGTGGGAAAGAAATCAAACCCTATTTGCTGATGATATGATAGTATACATAAGTGACTCCAAAATTTCTACCAGGGAACTCCCACAACTCATAAACACCTTTGGTAATGTAGCAGGATAGAAGATTAAGTAAAAAAAAAACCAAAAATCAGTAGCTCTCCTTTTTACAGATAATAAACAGGCTGAGAAAGAAATCAGAAAAGCAACACAATAGCCACCAATAATATAAAATATCTTGGGGTAACTCTAACCAAACAAGTGAAAGATAGACCTGTATGAAAAGAAGTTTAAATCTCTGAACAAAGAAATTGAAGACACCAGAAAATGGGAAGCTTTCCACTGTTCTTGGGTAGGTAGAATTAACATGGTAAAAATGGCAATCTTACCAAAGGCAATCTACAGATTCAATGCAATGCCCAGCAAAATAGCAGCCTACAGAATGGGAAAAGATCTTCCCGAACCCCACATCTGACAGAGAACTGATGTCCAAAATATATAAAGAACTCAAGAAATTTGACATCAAAAGAACAAATAATCCAATAGAAAAATGGGGTACAGACCTAAACAAAAATCTCTCAACAGATGAAACTCAAATGGCTGAAAGATACTTAAGGAAATGCTCAACATACTTAACCATCAGAGAAATACAAATTGGAACAACTCTGAGACTCCATCTGACACCCATCCAGAAGAGTAGCCAAGAACAAAAACACCGATGACAGTTTATGCTAGATAGGACTAGGGGTAAGGGGAACACTCCTCCATTGCTAGTGGGAATGCAAGCTGGTACAGCCCCTTTGGATGTCAGTGTGGCGATTTCTCAGAAAATTAGGAAACAATCTAACTCAAGACCCAGTAATACCACTTTTGGTTATATACCCAAAGGATGTTTAACCATATCACAAGGACATGTGTTCAACTAAGTTCATGGCAGCATTGTTTGTAATTGCCAGAACCTGGAAACAACATAGATGCTTCTCTACTGAAGAATGGATAAAAAAAGTTATACATTTACATAATGGAGTACTACTCAGTGGGGAAAAATGACATCTTTAAATTTGCAAGCAAATGGATGGATCTAGAAAAAAGAAAGTGTCTTCAACAAATGGTGCTGACATAACTGGAATTCAGCATGGAGAAGAATGCAAATAGATCCATTATCTATCACCATGCACAAAACTCAAGCCCAAAGGGATCAAAGACCTCAACATAAATCCATTAACATCGAACTTCACAAAAGAAAAAGTAAGAATTAAATTTCAACACACTGGCACAAGAAACCACTTCCTAAATATACAACAGTAATAAAGACACTGAGAACAACAATAAATAACTGGGACCTTCTGAAACTGAGAACCTCTGTAAAGCAAAGGACACAGTCAGTAAGACAAAAAGGAAGCTCATTGAATGGAAAAAGATCTTCACTGACCCCACATCAGACAGAGGAATGATCTCCAAAATACATAAAGAACTTAAGAATTTAGACATCAAAATAACAAATAATCCAAATAAAAAATGGGGTATGGAACTAAACAGAATTATCAACAGAAGAATCTCAAATGGACGAAAGACACTTACAGAAATGTTCAACATCCTTAGTGATCAGGAAAATGGAAATCAAAACAACTCTGAGATACCATTTTACACCAATCAGAATGCCTAAGATCAAAACCACCAATGATAGCTTATGCTGGAGAGAATGTGGAGTAAGGGAAACACTCATCCATAGCTGGTGAGAATTCAAACTTGTACAATCACTTTGGAAATCAGTATGGTGGTTTCTCAGAAAATTGGGAATCAACCTACACATTATTTGTAATAGTCACAACCTTTAAACAACCTAGATGCTCCTCAATCAAATAATGGATAAAGAAAATATGGTACATTCACACAATGGAGTACGACTTAGAGGTTAAAAAAAATGACACCTTGAAATTTGCATGCAAATGGATGGAACTAGGAAAAAAAAAAAAAAAACATGAGTGAGATAACCCAGACCCAGAGAGATAGCAAGGTATGCACTCACTCATAAGTGGATACTAGATGTAAAGCAAAGGAAAAGAAGCTTATAATCCACGACCCCAGAGAAGCTAGGTTACAAGTAGAACCATAAGAAAAACATGGATCCCCTTGGGAAAGGGAAATAGTCAAGATCTCCTGAAAAATTTGGGAGTGTGGAGCTAGGGGGAGAAGGGAGGGCAGAAGGGGGGAGGGCAGGAAAAGGGAAATGAGAGGAGAACATGAGGGAAAGGGATGGTCAAAATGGGGAAAGGACAGAGAGGGAGAGCAAGGAAAGAGATATTTTGATATAGGGGCCCATTATGGGGCTAGCAAGATACCTGGCACTAGGGAAATTCCCAGTAATCCACAAGGATGATCCCAGTTAAGACCCTAAGCAATTGTGGAGAGAGTGGTGCCTAAACTGGCCTTGCACTGTGGAGGGACAGGGGTGGGGGAGGAAAAAAAACAGCATGGGACCAATCTAGGCCCTTTGAATGTGGTTGATAGTTATATGGCTGGGGTAGACACTGGGGTCACTGGCAGTGAGACCAGGATTTATCCCTACTGCTTGTACTGGCTTTTTGGAGCCTATTCTCTTTAGAGGGATACCTTGCTCAGCCTAGATATATTGGGAAGGGCCTTTGTCTGCATCAAAGAAATGTGCTAGACTTTGCTGACCTCCCATGGCTTTGTGAGGAGAGGATGAGGGGTGAGGTGGGGGTGGGGGAGGCAGAGGGAGCAGGAGGACAGGAGGGAAGTATGTAACACAAGAAAAAATAGTTTAAAAAATATTAAATAAAGAGTGGCTTTGATTACAATACACTTAGAACCTCTCCTGGAGGTTTTGTATGATTTAGCAAACCAGACATGCTACACTAGAAAATCTGCTGTTTCGTCAATGCCTCAATTTTGATGCACATTCAAGGACCCAGGAAGGTTGAACCATAATAAACTTACCAGAACAGGACTGTTTTGTTTTTTTTTATTTAAAATTGGTAAGATGTAGAGCATACTTACTCGGTCCTGCAATTTTCTTAATATTGCAAATTATATGCAAACAGTGAAAATATACTAGGAGAATTCATAGTCAACAATCAACTAACATATGGTTATAAAATCTTATTTTTTGTCTAAAATAAAATTTAAGCGTTTCATCTTAGAATATTTATTTTTTTGGTAAACATTATTGCTTTCATTTTGTGTGTATGTTGTATGTGCCATGGCAAACATGGGGAGGTAGAGGGGAATTTGCAGGACTCAGTTTTCTTCCTTTCCTGTGTCGGTCCCAGGGATTGAACTCAGTAAATTAGGCTTGGCTGAAGATGTTTTAATTGCTGTGTTTTCTTGCCAGCCATCGAAGACTCTTTTTGGTTTTTGAGACAATCTGTGTAGCCCAGGCTGGCCAGGAATTTGGGACCTTCCTGCCTTGGTTCTAAGTGTTAGGGTTATCAGCAAACATTAGCATACCTGGCTACATGATACTATTAAAAGAAGATATTTACTGCTAGCAGTCACCAGGCCTGATTTAATAAGTTGCAATTAGTTTCCTGATTTACAATACGATGTTATTGAAAATTTGGATTATGAGTCTTTGACTGCCCAAAATTGATGGAATGAGAGAACAAACACCTTTATTCATTTATTTTGCCTGTCTCAATTGTACTTCAGGTGACTAAAGAGATAATGGCAGCAGTTCTTTTTATTAACAGACAATTCCAGGTAACACTTAATGTAGAAGAGTGAAAGACATAGTGCCATTCTAACGGTTTTGAAACAATGGCTTTGACAATGACCACTATACTGCCTAGATCCATGACAGGGATTATAATGATCTGTCCCCAGTAAGTTGAAAAAACTATTTAATTTTAACATCAAAGCACATTGAAAATTTATGCATCTTCTTAATTAGCTAAAACACAGACTATGGTCCAGATTCTAACTACTGAAATCTAAGGACAAAGTAACACAGAAACATAGATTCCTTAGTTAGGGTTTCTATTGCTGTGAAGAGATACCATGACCATGGCAACTCTTTTAAAGGAAAATAGTTAATGGGGTGGCTTACAGTCTATTAACATCATAGTGGGACATGGCGGAATACAGGAAGATATGGTAGTGGAGAGGTAGCTGAAGAGTCCTACATCCTGTGCAGGCAACAGAAAGTGAACTAAGATACTTCGGCATGGCTTGAGCATATATGAGACCTCAGAGTCTGCCTCCACAGTGACACAGTTCCTCGACCAAGCCCACACATACCCCAAGAAAGCCACATCTAATAGTGTCACTACATTTCGTGTCATTTCTTTTCAAACCAGAACAGACTCAGAGAAGAGATATTTCTGCTAGCTGGAAACATTTCTTTGTATGGTATTCTGTTGCCTTTAATCCCAGCACTTGAGAGGCAGAGGTAGGCAGATCTCTGTGAGTTTGAGGCCAATCTGGTCTACAAGAGTTAGTGCCAGTGCCAGTGCCAGGACAGGCTCCAAAGCTACAGCGAAACCCTGTCTTGAAAAACCAAAAAAGCAAAAAATAAAACAAAACAAAAGGAAAAAACTGAGGGGTATATAGAGTTATTTTGAATAATGACTATATACTTACTATTAAATAATCATTATAAAACATTTTGGGTTCAGAATAATCTACTGGTGTAAATACAGAACAACTTTTCTTGATGGCTCAGTTGGTCTAGAGCACTTACTGCTCTTTCAGAGGTCCATGGTTAAGTTCCAGAACCCATATGGTGGCTTACAGTCATCTGAACTCCAGGATCCAGTGCCCCTTTTAAGTGTCATTAGGTACTAGCATGTATGTGGTACATGACATACATGCAAAACTCTTATATACACTAAATTAACACAATGAATCTTTAAAATACTCATTCTTATCATTTAGAAGTACATACTGAAGCATTCACAAGTGAAATGAGAAGTTTGTGATTTTCTTTAAGATTTTCTGAGATGAAGGGACATTTGGTAGCATTCAGACGAATTATCCACATATATGTAGCACTTATAATTCTTAAAGCCAGGCAATGGGTAAATGTGTAACATATTACAGGAGTTTCCAGGCCTGAAGAAGGAGCTCAGTGTTAAAGTATTTAACCAGCAAGTGCTCCACAGTCAACAAGAGTTCTTATTTGCCCCCTTTCAGTATTCAAGTGAAATAATTTTTCAACCATTAATTTTTATGGTATTTATTAGTAAAAGACTTAAATGTAAAAGGAAAAAATATTGAGTGGCATATGTCCAAATTATCAAAAATTTCTAAACAGTGGAGAATTCAAATATAAGGTGTTTAACATGAACAAAAACTGTAAGAACTGAAGTCATATTCATCACACTAAATACTTCCTCTTATTTCCAGTATATTAACCTTCTGCTACCTACAGTACATTGTAACTTTTTAAAGGTTTGATCACAGCATAATGGGATTAAGAAATTATTTTTATGGGGATATAAAAATCCCATCATTCTTAGGCAGATCATAATACGTTTAATTTCTATGCAACTCACCTGCTGTAAAATCTTCAGTCAGGTCAATAAATGCATGAGAATGTGGATTCCTCATTTTACTTTTAGTGGTCAAGGCAGGATGCCAAGATAAATTTCTAAAATATAAAAAAATAATTTTCTTAGGGCATGTATCAAGTTAGTATTGTACTAAAGTATGAAAATATTAGCATATTATCATTTAAAATATTACTATGATATATTTGTAATATTATACAATCCTCATTTTTAATATATATAATCCAATGGGATTTAGTATGGTCACAGTGTAAAATCATTGCTTCTCTCAAAGCCCAAAACATTTTCATTTGAAAAAGAGATTTTGGACGTATTAGTCACTCCCCATTTTCCCACCCAGGACACTTCACACAAATGTACACAGCACAGATTGTACTCCACATGCACCCGCTCTAATGTTCAAGTTCACTCACACTGCATCATAACTGTTTTCTTAACCTGGGCGTGGGGGCATTTGAGAGGCAGAGGCAGGCAGATATTTATGAGTACAAGGTCAGCCTCTTTAATGGTATATTATTTGGGTTTTAATAAATAATGCTTGCCTGAAGATCAGAGCAAAGCAGCCACACTCGTTAGCCATACAGGACAGGCAGTGGTGGTGCACTAGAGAGGAATATACGACGGGATGAGACAGGAACTCATGCTCTTTCAGTTTGGAGATTTTATAGAGGTGAGAGTTCCCTGGTGGCCTGGCTGCTTTGCTTTTCTGATCTTCAGCTTGAACCCCAATGTCTATCCGTCTCTGGGTTTTTATTATTTGTGCTACAAGCCTGCTTCCATGGTGAGTAACAAGTAAGTCAGAGCTGTTCAGTTCGACAGCTGGACTCTGTCTAAAAAGACCAAAACAACAATAAACCTTTTCTTTTCTTTTTGGAAACAGGGTTTCTCTGTGTAGCTGTAGTTGTCCTGGGACTCACTATGTAGACCAGGCTGGCCTCCCACCCAGAGATCTGCCTGCCTCTGCCTCTTATATGGCTATATATTCTGTTTACTCAGTCATCTGTTGATGGACATTGGGTTATTTCTACTTTGGTTAAGAACATTCGCCTGTAAGTTTTGTGGAGACGAATGTTTCCACTATAGTGGAATAGATAGGCTACAATGTTTACTTTTTGATGAACTAAGCAAACTATTTTCCAAGGTGACTTTACCATCGTGTATTCCCATCAGCAGGGAAGAAATGTTTCAATACTGCCGTATCTTTGATAATTTGCCACCACCCCAGAGGGGTTGCTTTGTGTTTTACTCATGTCTAAAGATCTCAAGCATGTTTACATGGCTCTTCAACACTTGTACCTCTTCACTAGGGAAATAACTGTTCAAATCCTCTGCTGATGTTAAAATTGTATCTTTATTGCTTTATTATTGATTCATAAGAGTTCTTCTGATATTAGATGTTAGACAACACTGTTCTCTAGTCTCAGAGCTGTCTTTAAATTTCTGATGGTAGTCTCAGAAAACCAGTTTTTAGTTTTGATGAACCCCATTCCATCTATTTTTCTTTTTGTTACTTATTCTTTTGGTACTATATAATGTCATAAAAATGTGGTTTTAGTTCATGTTGGCCTTGCATTCTCTGTAAAGTAAGAAGGCATACAATTTATTTCACAGAAGTGATTAAAAGAATGATGATTCTTTGGCGCATGAGAGAGAATGAATTTGAAGCCTATTTCACAATATATGCAAAATATTAAGTCAAAATATACCCAAAAGCTAACACTGTACAATTCCTAGAAATAAATGCAAGAAAAATAATAATGTCGGAGGCTAGAGAGATGGCTCAGTGGTTAAGAACATTGCCTGCTCTTCTAAAGGTCCTGAGTTCAATTCCCAGCAACAACATGGTGGCTCACAACCATCTGTAATGAGGTCTGCTGCCCTTTTCTGGCCTTCACACAGATAGAATATTGTATACATAATAAATAAGTAAATAAATATTTTAAAAAATATCTTTGGATATGGCAAGGAAAATTATTTTTCCTGACAGAGAGAGTCTCATTCTGTATCCAAGGCATCTAGAACTCACATAGATCTACCTGCCTCTGCCTCTCTGGGGGCAGGGATTAAAGACACACAACTTCATGCCCATGACAAGGAATTCATAAACCTTGTCTCCCCCACCATCACCACACAACAGAAGCAAACAGATGAGAGCTGGAGAGATGGCTTAGTAGTTAAGAACAATTATCTTTGTTGAGGACTGAGGTTTGACTCCCAGCACCCACCTGACAGTTCACAACCTTAATTCCTAACAACAGTCCTAGGGGATTCAATGGCCTCTTCTGACTCCCTCAAGTACTACTAGGTATGCATGTGGAGCACAGATGAACACTCAAGTACTAAAATAAAATTAGTAATCTTTAAAAACAAACTGTTTGTTCTATTAGAAAATTTTGTAAAAAAAAAAAACTATGCATCAAAGGAAGGTAAAAGGATGTTGTGTTGGTAAGTTTTCATGTCAACTTGACACTGGTGAGAATTACATAATAAGATAAAAACCACAATTGAAAAATGCCCCATAACATTGGCCTATAGGGCATTTTCTTGATTTGTGATTGATGTGAAAGAGCCCAGTTTACTGTAGGTGGTGCTACCTACCTAGGGGTGGTCATGAAGGATCGAGCTAGTAAGCATGCTCCCTCATGGATTCTGTTTCAGTTCCTGTCTTGACTTCCTTGAATAATGGATTTCAAATTCTAAGATGAAATAAGCCCTTTTCTCCTCAAGTCGCTTTTAGTCATGGTGATTAGTACAGCAATAGACAAGTAATTAAGACAGAAGATTATTACTAGGAGTGGGGTATTGGTATGATAGACCTGACCATGTGTTAGGGGTAATAATAGAAAGATTCTGAGTCAGAAAAGTCACCGAGTGTTCAGAGCTTAAAAAGCTGTTGTCGGAACTTAGATATAATTCTGAGAAAAGTACAAACGATGAAGGCCTAGCCTGTAAAGTTTCCAGGTCCCACCAATACTCTATCATGGTGGTCCATGTAGTACTTTGAGTTAAGAACTCTATAAAGTGAAATATTTGCTTTTCTGGAATGACAATGGTCAGTAGAAACGGAAGAAACAGCTGTGATTAAGAAGACAGCAGCACATTGAGGCAAAGTTTTCTGAGAAGTGTTTCCTAGGATCCGCTGCCATCCAGAAGGAGCCAAGACTATACCTTGTGCTGACAGTAAGTTTGGTAACACGGGATAGTTTTCCAGCTGGTCCTGCTTTTGAGGCAGGAAGGGGTCAAGTACAGCAGCAGAGGATTGCACTGTGAGAGACTAGGAGAGGCCACTGGTGAAGATACAACCTTAGTTGACAGAGAAGACCTGGGGCTGAAGGGGTCATGGAGATAAGTTGAGGCTTAGGACAGTGTGACAGGGTCGGAGTCGCAGAAGAGAGCCCAGGAGAGGCTGTTGGTGAAGGTGCATCCCAGCTACACTGAAGATCTCAGCCTTTTGGAGATGCCAAAACCATGGCACAACTGCCAAGAATAGCAGTAGTTGTGGAGTGGAGCTAGCCTGAGCCTTTGACATCAGCTATGGGTCCTGTGACAAGGTGTTGGAGTCTCAGAGGTTTGACACTGAGCTTTATAATGCGGTGTAAATCCGTGATTTGAATGTAACTGTGCCTGCTTCTTTGTTTCTGAGTAAATAGTATTTAATTTACTTGTGATTTTGCAGGAATCCGCAGTTAGAGACTTGGAAAATTTTGAGAGACTTTGGATGTTTTAAATAAATTGAACTTTAAAGTACTTGAATTTTTAAAGACAGAGTTTAGAAGTTATTTTCATATTTTAAATTATAATGTTGATATTTATATAAGACCTCGAAAATGGACAATAAAGGAAAGGTTACAGTGGAACAGTGATGTGTTTGTCTGCCAAGTGGACAAGGAGTCAACTGTGCTGGTTGATGTTTGTGTCAATTTGTCACAGGCTAGTGTAGATGCATGTGAGGCCTAAGGTTAACAGTGAAAGTTGTCTTTGATAATTTCCCACCTTATATATCGATAGGGTCTAGAACCCAGAACTAAATGTTTGGCTTAGCCTGGCTAGCCTGGAAACACTGTCTCCATCTCCCACTTGCTGAGATTATAGGAGGCCACTATGCTCAACTAAGCTTCTTATGAGATTTGGGGATCTACTTTCCTCAGGCCATATGCTTTACCCAGTGAACCATCTAGCCACCCCACAATCTATTTTTAAAACGGGCTATGGACTAGAAAATTTTCCAAAGACTTTTGACTGCTGGGTATGGTGATGAACGCCTCCAATTCAAGCACTCAGAAGACTAAGGCAGAAGGTTAATAAATTTGATGCCAGCCTGGGTAACATTATGAGGTTTTGACCAGTCTAGGCCAGCTGAGACCTTGTTTTAAAAACTCAAACAGAATATAAACAAAATCACCCCCACCAAAACACAAATCATCAACAACAAAACAGAAATCAAGCCAAGTGACTGGCAATACTGCTCAGTGGTTAACAGAGTCTAGTCTAGGACTCCTGCAGAGTGCCCTAGTTCAGTTCCCAGTGCCTATACCAGGCAACTCACAACTGTGCATAACTCCAGTTCCAAGAAATCCTATGCCTCTGTGGATACCACCTACAACCACAGGCTCAACATATACACACATACATATAACTTAAAATAATAAAAATAATAAAACTTAAGCAGGGTGATGGTGGCACATGCCTTTAATCCCAGCACTAAGGAGTCAGAGGCAGGCAGATCTCTGTGAGTTTGAGGCCAACCTGGTCTATAAGAACTAGTTCTTGGACAGGCTCCAAAGTTACAGAGAAACCCTGTATCAAAAACCAAAAATAAAAATAATAAATCTTAAATAAACCAACAACAAGGAAAACAAAAAACTCGCTACTCTAAACATCATTAGTCGTTAGGGAAATGCTAAATACAGCCACCATGAGAAATCACTTTACCACCACCAGAATGGTAATTGTGAGCTGCTTTTTGTATTAATTAGGAAGCTTCTCTTTACAATGGATGGCAGTGAATGAATACAAAAATTGGTTGCTCAAGGTGCTAAAAACAATGCTGTCCATACAAGAATGAACCTGCCAACAGCTAGTCCTAGATGGGAGAGGGGCTCTTGGGGCCCACCTCCCTGTTGAATTACTGACTGCTGATGGATTCTGGGAGAGAGGGAGTAACTGTCCTCAGATCTGTATTTAGTGGTGAGTCCACCAGGCACCAAGATTTTATTTGTGGCTGAATTTTGATATTTTTGGAAAGCAAAAAGAGAGAACAAACTAATTTGTTCTTAGAAGGTTGAATGTGGTAAAAGAATAAGCACTTTTCAAGTCAAGAATTTCTCTCCCTCAAGCAAGAAACAGCAGCCTTTTCTTTATAATACTTGCTCACATTCATTTTCTTTTAAGTTAGATGACAGAGTAAAATCAAAACCAAATACATACAAATTGGCTCTATCTGAATTGAAAGCAGGTTTTATGGCACTGGCCTCAATGAGACTGATCACGTAACTACACTGAGTAGTTACAGGTCTCATTTCCCAGTTTCTAGCTTATCTGAAGTATGTTAGAGCTTAAATATTTCAACAATTCAACTTGTGACATTTTGTCCCGGGGCTTACTTAACTAACTGTCCATTTAAACTTACTATTAGCAATAAAGACAAGGGTACAGAGTGACAAACTATGACTGAAATTCAGCAAAAATGTGTGTTTGACCCACAGTTCCTAAACCTTGAGTTTTTACTGGTGTAATAAATAATAAAGCCACCTAAACCCTCAACCTATCAGATTCCACACGAAAATCTAGATTTCTACCTTCTTTTGGAATATAAGTAGGTCAGGTGGCCAATAGCTTTTGCTAGATGAAGCTGCTGCTCTGGGCAGCCAGAGACCCCATCTTGACAAACCAATTACTTCTTGGGCTTCCTTCCGAGTCCCTCTTAATATGTGAATGTGAAGCTCCTAAAAAATACTAATCATACTCTAGCTTTCTTTAATGTTTCAAGTCAACATTCAATCACAGTGCTTTACGTTTCTACTTGTCTATGACCTGCTGCTTTACATGGACATCACTTAAGAGGTAGCAGCAAACTAACCCTTAGATTTATATGCAATGACCATTTACCGATGAGAGCTGATGCCGGGGGACAGGGAAGAGCTGCTGTTTATTTTGGCAGTGCTTATAGGATGATCCAATCATAAGTAAATTACTTAGAATCTATGGCTGATAACAAAATTTGCTTATCTCATCTCTGAAATTGCTCTATGTGCACATCACAGCCTTCTGGAAATAAGAAGCAGGTAACATATTTTGCAGGTAAGTGAACAGACAAAAACTGTAATCTCATATAAGTGTTCAGCTTCTCTTGAACAATGCTGATTAAAACAGAAGGAAGGATAGAGATGAAAACAAAATGGATAGCTCCAAGCTAATATTAAGTTTACTCACTAACACTTCTTGACCTTTGTAGATTTCAATTAACTTCCCCCACAGAAAACATAATTATGTCAAAGTGTTCTAATTTGTGGGCATCATCAGCTTTTATCTCAGAGAATAGCATTTATCAAAGGATGAATTTACATATAATTAATGCCAAGGTAGCTTTTGGTTGCCCATGGTAACAGTTATTTGAAATGACTTCTACCCACTTATCAAAGATCATCTCATCACTGAATGCTAACTATTTAAGAAATTCAGGTCAAAGCAGATAACAGGAGAGAGGGTTTGGCACAAAAAAGAATTCCAGAGCTTCAGATAGTTCCTTGTTCTTCAATACAATGGAATAATTCATTTAACAAGCATAATGAAGTACACAGTGCTCCTTCAGTAAATGTATGTCCACTGAGGCCTAGAGTACTACTTTCAGAGAACAATAAATAAATGAGTATAAAAATCAGATATAATAGCATTTTCTTATTTCATTAAACATAAAACTTATTACATTAACAAAAAATGCGTATTGTGAAAAGCTGTTTAAAAATTGGAAAAATGAATTATTTAATAATATTTATAAAACCGTAAATAAAATCGCCTTTCAGCTATTTGTCAATGCTTCATCTTTAGGATAGGTACCTCAGAGCGGGAAAGTGGTCTTTCATCCCAAAGGATATGAGTGATCAGATGCTCCCTTATACTTTCAAACTCACAGATTAAAGTTTATATTTTTCCTTTCATATTTAATAAGTGTTTTCCCCACACTTTTTAAGACAGTCATTCACTCTACAGACCATGCTGGCCTGAAGCCTCCTGTGATCTTCCTGCCTCTGCCTCCATGTACTTGGGTAACAGGTGTGAAGCACCATGCCCAGAAATGGACATTTCTTAGAGTTGGTGGCAAGTGCTGTGACCTGCAGAGTCATAGCTCAGGCCTTACTGCTACTTTGAGTCAGTCTCACTCTATCATCCATGCTGCCTAGGAACTCACTACAAAGTCTAGGCTCTTGGCAACTCTCCTGCCTCAGCAGCCCAAGTACTAGCTAGTATTAATGGCATAAGCAACCATGCCTAGTCTACAACATTTTTGGTTACTAATTTCATCGTGAAATGTTACTATCAAATTTCGCTGGACAAAACCCATAAAACTATGCTTTCCTGAAAAGATGATGATAATCTTTCTGAATGACTGCTACAAATACGTTTCTAAAGTTGGGGTGTGAGGGAAAGTGAGGTGGAGAATCTTCAGAGAACTTTAAACCATCCACTTAGATTCACACAGAACCTAAAACAAAGCATTGTGAAAAATCTTAGGAGAATCTTAGGTTCATCCAATTGATCCTTCCAAGATGTCTGGTGGGACTGCAGGAGACAAAATGATGGCTGTTTATATGACTACACCCTAACCCTCAAAATGTAGAATAAAAATAGTAAGCCATTTATTAAAACTTTTCATTATTTGTATGGATTAATTTTATTAAAAGAAAATTTTGGAGAAATGATTTATGTCCAAGAGCAAAATCTTTTTAGGAATGCAAAAATGATGTTTTATTTTCATGGAAATGTTGATAAAAATCTGCTTTATCTAATTCTTACAGATTCTTTTTAACAATATTATAAAATAGCAATGACATGTACACAGATTGAGAAGAGGTAAGGCTGTCAATAAAATCCTAATAAAATATGAATCACCTCACAGGCACTTTTACAAAAAGATTCTTTACACTGAAGTTAATTATAAAGTTAAAGATGCAATACAGTGATTTGATTTATATTGTAAATCTCATACTTTTTATATTCTTTCACACAATTATTTCATTAAGAAATATTTGTAATAATTTGTACAATGCATCATCATATAAAATTAGTAGTAAAAATAGAAGATTTAAAAGGTCAGTTATGGGTAATAACATGAAAGGCATGAAAGTTAAATGAAAATTAGAGATTTATTGATTTTGGACTGATAGCAGAAATACATTTAAATAGAGGACAGAGTTATTTCTGATAGTGGAAGGAAAAAGTCATTTGCACAACTAGCAGTAAAAATAGCAAAAAGTTAAGTAAGGAGGAAGAGTTGGAGTCACAGCTCAGGAGTCAGAGTGCACACTGCTCTCTAGAGGACAGGAGTTCAATTCCTAGCACCCTTATCAGGTTGCTTACCTGTAACTCCAGTTCCAGGAACTCTGACCTACTATTCGGGACTGCCAGGCACCTGCACTCACCTGTACATGCCCATATATTTCTACCCATAATGAAAATCAGAGAATCATTAGGTCTTACTACAAAAACCTCTATGCCACAAAGCTGGAAAATGTAAAGGAAATGGACAGTTTTTTAGACAAATACCATATACCGAAACTAAATGAAGACCAAGTGAACAATCTGAATAGACCCATAAGTCGTGAGGAAATAGAATCTGTCATCAAAAACCTCCCAACCAAAAAAAGCCCAGGACCGGATGGCTTTAATGCAGAATTCTACCAGAACTTTCAAGAAGAGCTAATACCTATACTCCTTAAGGTATTTCACATAATAGAAACAGAAGGGTCACTGCCAAACTCATTTTATGAAGCTACAGTTACCCTGATACCTAAACCACACAAAGATGCAACCAAGAAAGAGAATTACAGACCAATTTCACTTATGAACATCGATGCAAAAATCCTCAATAAAATACTGGCAAATCGAATCCAAGAACACATCAAAAAAATCATCCACTTTGATCAAGTAGGCTTCATTCCGGGAATGCAAGGCTGGTTCAACATACCAAAATCTATCAATGTAATCCATCATATAAATAATCTGAAGGAAAAAAACCACATGATCATTTCACTAGATGCTGAAAAGGCATTTGACAAAATTCAACACCCCTTTATGATAAAGGTCTTGGAGAGATTGGGGATACAAGGAGCATATCTAAATATGATAAAAGCTATATACAGCAAGCCAACAGCTAACATCAAATTAAACGGAGAGAAACTCAAAGCGATTCCACTAAAATCAGGAACGAGACAAGGCTGTCCACTCTCTCCATATCTCTTTAATATAGTGCTTGAAGTTCTAGCAATAGCTATAAGACAACATAAGGAGATCAAGGGGATTCGAATTGGAAAAGAAGTCAAACTTTCGTTATTTGCAGACGATATGATAGTGTACCTAAGCGACCCAAAAAACTCTACCAAGGAACTCCTACAGCTGATAAATACCTTCAGTGAAGTGGCAGGATACAAGATCAACTCAAAAAAATCAGTAGCCCTCCTATACACAAAGGATAAAGAAACAGAGAGGGAAATCAGAGAAACATCACCTTTCACGATAGCCACAAATAGCATAAAGTATCTTGGGGTAACACTAATCATTCTAATTCTTCTGTCCTAACTGTCTCAACTAATTCTCTGTCTCATTCTTTTTCTTCTTCTTTTCTTCTCTTCTTCCACCTGCTCCTCTTTTTATTTTTCTATCTCTGCTAATTTCAGGGATGTCTCTACTCTAACTTCTGCTCCAGCTTCTTTCTATTCCCACTTCTGTTAACTCTCTATGTTCTTACCCAGCTATATAGACCTAAAAAGCCTAAACACTGACCAATTGCTTATCAATAAAGATAATTGCAGGAAAGCAGTACTCTATGTTAACATAGGAGAGAGGAGCAAAGATCTGGTAGTGGGAAGCAGGTTTCTTGACTTTGTGATTGTCTTTACACATAGCTGAAATAGTGCTGAACTGTGGGAGATAAATCCCAAATTTCTAACAAAAGGGGAATAGCTGCAGTGAGAAATCGTAGGGCAAGAAAAAGCCACTTTATTTACAAGGCAATAATGACAACATGCCTTGCATTTGGTTTAAACCTCCAACAAAGTTCTTGGCTCTGTTGAGTTGATCTCATGAAAAGATGTCTGGGTAATTACTGTATAATGTTGCAGTTTGCAGCAAATAAATAAGAAAGAAAGAGAGAAAGAAAGAAAAACCAAATGATTCATTTAAAACTTGGGCCTTGAACCTGAACAGAGTTTACAAAAGTACATACACAAAAAAGTTCATTGTCTCTGGTAATTAGACAAGGGAAAATCAAAACAACTTTGAGATTTCATCTTAACCCAGTCAGAATGGCAAAGACCAACAGAGAAACTGACAAAAATGCTCAGGCGGATCTGGCATAAAGAAAACCCTCATTCACTGTTGGTGCGATTGCAAACTCATGCAGACACTACGGAAATCAGTGGAGAGAACTCTCAAAAGGCTAAAATTAAATGTAACATATGATCCAACTATACCACTCCTTGGCATATGCCTAAAGTGCATGGCATCCTACTTTATACATACTTGCTCAGCTATCTTATTCATTCGACATTTATTGCTACACTATTCACAACAGCTAGGAAAGGGAACCAATCTAAATGTCTTTCAACTAATAAATAGATAAAGCATTGTGATACATATATACTATGGAATACTATTTAGATGTAAAGAAAAATGAAATGAGGAACTTTCCAAGTAAAAGAACTAGAAAAGATCATACTGAGTGAGGCAACCCAGACCCAGAAAGACAAATGTCAAATGTTCTCTCTCATCTGAGGCTCCTCTGGAAATCTTCAAACGTGAGTAACTTACTAAAGAAACTGAAAAAAAAACCAGGAAAATAAAAAGGGACCATTCTTGGAGTGGGGGAAGTGGAAGTATCTTAGTTAATTTTAAATTGCTATAAGTAGTTACCACAGTCAAGGCAACTTATAAGAGAAAAAATTTACTGGGGGCTTATAGTTTCAAAAAGTTAAAGAAAGTCCATGACCATCATAGTGGGGAGCATGGCAGTGGGCAGGAACACAAAATACTGGAGCAGTAGCTAAGAGTTCACATCTTGAGACCAGAAGTCAGAGAGAGTTAACTCATAATGTCCTGGGCTTTTAAAATCTCAAAGCCTGCTCTCAGTGAAACACCTTTCCCAATAAGGCCATATTTCCTAACTCTTCCCAAATGATTTCACCAATGGGGGACCAAGTATTCAAACATCTGAGTCTATGGGGGCAATTCTCACTCAAACCACCACAGGGGGCAATACTGAAGAGAATAATAACATGACACAGGTGATCCTAATGGAATACATGGTAAAGCCACAGGGATTCTTCTAGTTAGAGAGTGAGGAGGGAGATAATAGAGAAGGAGGCAGGAAGGTAAAATAACAGTGAAAATGTTTGAAAAACAAAGAATCATACTATTAACCATTTATCTAAATAACTATAATACACATAAGTAGGTGTACAAGCATAAATTAAATAATTTTCTCATCTGGGCTGATATGCTCCCTCCAAGGGCCAAGGGCCATTTAGCAAAACTCCCAACACCAGGCAAGAGAAGCCTTCTTTTGAGTTGTTGATCAGAGCTGTTCAAGAGACACCCCAAATATTACATGCTATTGCTATGTTATCCACAGGTAAGGTCCTATAGGTGAAACTCATGGTAACAGAGGTTGTACTGCAAACTTCCAAAAGAGGAACACAACCAACAGTCCTACCTAGCTATGAACCTATGACTCCTAAGAACCACAACAACAAACAGCATGGTACAAGGGTGCAGTAATAACACACATATCTTGGTGACAAAAAATAGTTTCTTAATTGAACCTAAGACTCTCTCAATATCTGGTACTAAAAACCTAGTTAGTGAACTACTCAGGGTAGGGAAATCATGGATCCTTGAGAATCTACTTTACTAAATCTCTGTTACATTCTCAATATTTCTCCTAAATGCCCACAGATAAATACAGTCTTCACTCCTCAAGGAAACTTCCCTTTGCAACAGATAGAGACCATTACAGAGACTAACAGGCAATTAAAATGCAAAGTTGTGGAGGCCAGTCTCAACTGCTATATCTACAATACAACTCCTGAACATATGGCTCAGAGATCATTGCAGAAGAGGGGACAGAAACATTGGGAAGGCCAGGAAAACAGGTTCTCATAGCTTGCCGTGAGATTATGTCTCCTAAAACTGTTGTATGAAGTCTCAGCAACATGCTTGCCTAAACATGAGCCAAACAAGGACTATGTAACAATAACAGGCATGCTAAAGTGGATGTGGGAAAGCCCAGGAGACCTCAACTTTATACAAAGCACTATAGGTAACTAAGGAAGGTTGAGAGTGGGAGAAATAGTCTCCTCCAGGGATGAGTAAACCAACTGTTTACCCAGTATGAAATGGTCAGCCCTGAAAACATATACATACAAGTAATATTATATCAACTGAGCAGGTTGTATTTTTGAATTTAGGAATAAGCATATCCATATATTATATAATCATAATTAATGAGTAAAAGAAAGTGATAGAAGATGTATAAATGGGAGGGTTTCAGTGGAGGAGAGGAAAAGGGAAATTATGTAATTATAATCTCAAAAAAATAAAAACAAAAACGTTTGAGGTAAGGGATATAATAAATATTCTCATGTAATCATTACATGTGGTATAAAGGCTCTGAAGTATCACATTACCACTATTAATACATATAATAATTATGCATCTATTAAAAATTTTACAATACTCTTAAAAAGTTTTATACACATATGGTTGCTGTTCATGTCTTTTAACTGTGAAGTAAACAGAAAATGGTAAAGTATATATATTATGTAGCTCCATTCATATTATGAAATTTAAAACTTTGGTTTGATTGAAAAATGTATCTGAATCCAGTCTGTGACCCAGAGAAATCCTGAGCATAAAACTTTATTTTTACCCTTGACTAATATTAGAGGCACAAATGTTTTTATTTCAATATTAAAGGTATTCTGAAAGCTTATCAACATCAGTTTCAAACACCCTGTTATAGAAAATGTAACTGTAAAAGATGCTCTAATACTTCATAGCTAGTTGTCATTTCTAAGCAGCGTGATACAGTATTTCACAAGTTCAAGCCAGGGTGAAGTGAATTTGAGGCACAAACTATACTTCCAACCACAAAAGAAATTTTTGTGTGAATGAATCAAAAAAAATTATTCAGGGCTAGAGAGATGGATATAGGTCAAGAGGAAATATTGCTCTTGCAGAGGACCCAGGTTCAATTGCCAGCACCCATGTCAGGCAGCTCACAACTGCTTCTAACTCCAACTCTAGTGAATTGAACAACATTGGGCATAATGGGTACGCGACACTCTCTCTTGCTTACACACACACACACACACACACACATCTTTAAAAATTCATTAAGTTGGAGAGAAAATTTGGCTGCTACTTTTTAATCTGTGACTGATATTTGAATGAGAGATGTCATATAACAGACTTTCAGTCTAATCTGTTGCATATAAGAATATAGTTTATAAGAAACATAAAGGAAAATATTCTTAGGCGAATAATTTTTAAAAGTGATACTACTTTTTAAAAAGCTAATTAAAGAAGCACTAAAGAAAACCTAAATAGAAGTCAAAATAAATAAGACATGGCACTTTCATATGCTGTTCTCAAGAGTTTTTCTGGTCAATTTAATAAAAGTCTTGAGACACTGGAATTTTATTTTTGAACTATTATTTTTACTGTTTTATAAATTTTAATTTTACATGTCAAATAAAATGAAGTAATAGCTTTTCAGTGATGACAGAGTAGTCCCGCAGAGACAAGATCACAGGATGGGCAGGGCTGGGCTGAGAGAAGGCGAGGTAGTGCTGGCTGTTGCAGAGGTGCAGTGTGCAAACCTGAAGCTGGGATTCTACACAAATGCCTTGGAATGACTAGTCTGAAGAATACAGGGAAGGCTGCACTCACTACAGCCTAGGTGAGTCATATCATAAGAACACGAGAAGCATGTGGAATCAGAAACAGTCTCTCGATGGGCATAAATACAAATATTTTCAAATGCAAACTGTGGGTAGGATGGAGGCAGGTAGAAAATAATCAGTGGCAAAGGTAAAACCAAGCATGGGCTTGTAACCCAAAGACCATAAAATCCCACATAAAATCTCACAAGGAAAGTTTGATCCCAGCACACCAGAAAGTATTAAGAAACACCTTTAGGAAGGCTGACACAGACACACAAGCTCCTTTCAGCACTGAAATTCAGATCTAAGTGGTCTGAGTTATGGAGATTAGTATTCCTACTCTGCTCAGAGCCAACCACAAAGACAGAACCAAGGTGCTGGGGAAAAATGGTGTAGGAGGGTTCTTCTGCATCTTAACTAGAAAGAAATGTTGACTGATAATATATAGTTCTTATTTCATTTCTTATTTTAAATTTATTTTTAAAATTTATACTTTTTATTCCATTTTTGCATTGTTTAAGCTTTTATCTTCTCTAAGATATTCTGGGAGGATGCATATGCCATAGCATGCTTGTGAAGCGCAGAGGACAATTTGGGGGGAGTGGGTTCTCTCCCTCTACCAGTATGAGTCCTGGGGATAAAGCCATGTCTCCTCAGGCTTGGTGGCAATCATTTACATACCTGCTGGCCCTCTTTCTTTTCTTGCACCTTCTCTCTAACACTTTTCTCTATTATTTCTCATAGTTCCAACCCATATACTTGGCCTCCTATTCATAAACCACTCCCTCTTTCCTCCTTTTCTTTGCCTTTTACTATTTGCACCCTTAGTTCTAAAAATGTACAGACTGCATTCCCATCAATGCTAGTGCTTCTGCCTCTGAGCCATACTAGACACATACAGAAAGTGAACAGTACTGTCACTGCCTGTTTACATTTGGGCTGCTATCAAATCATTGTTTCCCCTCCTACCTTTGGTTTCCCCTCTAACTTAGCAATAGGAAGCAAACCCCCAAAGACAACTTACCAGAAAAACATAAACAAAGAGGTGGGAAATAACAAACTTTAGTGTCTAACAGGAAGATACATCTATCTCAATAAATTCATGAAACACAACAACAAAATGAAAGGCATGAGAAACAAGTTAGCATGATACCACCACAACCTCCTATGCCCTCGGTGTTGGAAACAAAAGAAAAGGAAATGGCAGAAAGATCTGAGAGCCCTACTTTCCAAAAGAAGCAGAGACCACAGAGGACACAAGTAGCAGAAGACAACTGAAGCCAGAAAACCAGTTCAGGACTGAATAGGACAGTTCCACAATGTATGAAGATGTAAGGAATATTCCCAACAATTCCACAATGTATGAAGATGTAAGCAATAGTCCCAGCAATTTCAAGAGCACAGAAGCAAAGTTCAGCAAGAAAACTGAGAATCTGCAAAAGGATCAAACAGAAATGCCACAAATGAAAGTATCTGTAAAATTAAAAAAAAAATAGTGACGATATTTCAGTGATGTGTGCCAAATGGAGATGTCATGAAAAACCAGCCAGAGGTCACCAGCGCAATCTCAGTCACAAGTCTGACTTTGAGAAGCCTGGGCTTCCTAAGGAGTACTGACCTGCTGGGGCAGTGATGGTGAGTGTATGTTTTTCTTGTCACTCATCCTGTTCCTTTCAGAAATGGCTCTAAACCAAATAAACATCTGTTTCTAAGCTATCTCTAGAGCATGACTGGCTTCAAATATTTAGTAAAGTTTGGAGGAAGGGAAAGGTTTCTCATTCAAGATTCACAACAATTTTTTACAAGTTCATTTTGATAAGTATCCAAAATTTATAATTTTTATAAAAAAATCTTTACAAAAGATGACAGGAAATCTGAGTATTTCTCCATGAGATACCTTAAATACAATGTACTAATGTCAACTTATAAATCACATTAGAAAACATAATCATAACAACATATTATGCCTCAAAAACAGAGAAATTTATTGGACTGCCAAGTAGCTATTGAAAGACATACTACTGAAAAGGGTGATTCTCTACAGTTCCTCAAAGGCCAAACAAACAAAAAAACAAAAAACAAGCAATCAAACAAATATGATCTCTATACATGCACAAAAATTTGCCTTACTAGATGCAGAAAATAATGAAACATTAGAAAACATTGAAGACCCCTCATAAAAAGTAGGGGGGAAAATGTATTGAAATCCAGAGGAATTGAGACATAAACCTTTAAACTGTATGCTTAAACAATACGAAACCCTTAGTATATATCTGGTCAGTGACAAAGTTTACACTGAACAGTATCAAGAACTAAAGAAGGTGCTTAAATTTTTAGGCAATTATTCATTTACTTTTTTTATTTTACAAATGAAATAAAGCACAATTTATCAACTAAAGTACAGGAGCTAACAGAACAATTATAGCCCTAGTAGACTGGAGTTGTTCATCTTATTTAAATTCCAGCAACATCTAATGAACTACTATTTACACAGAGATCTGTAAAGACTGTATCCTACAGGCAGAATAGACTAAGGTAGGTTTATATACAAAACAGTTACAGATCAAATCCAAATTCTTTGGGAAAGCTTCCATCTTGACCAAATACTCTCAAAATTTTTTTTTCCAAACAACCATTTCCAATGAGTTGGCTTTTCTTCAAAGGTGAAAGCAAATGTTCACACACAGCCCTGGCAGCAAAAGAATACATGATTAATTACACAGGTATACTGCTAGTTACTCACCCTCCTAAGAGTATTTGTGGCTGGCTGGATTCATTTGTGATACCAAATACATCAGGAATTAGATCACCATTGAAGCTGAAAAGAAAATAAAGAGTATAAAAATTAGGGAGCTGTTTTATTAAAATGTCACTTTTAACTTAGTTACCAGGAGTGTGGAATATTACCATACTCAACTGTGTCTATTTGTGGCCAATGAAGCAGAAATGACAGTTGCCCCTTTCAGTTTTGCTAATCAACCCACCAGTCGCAATAAACCTGTAACTATAAGAAGTCTATAAGAATTAGATTTGCATGATCAGAAATCATACATTAGCTACCTATCTAAAAATACATATAATATATTTTAAGTTGGTGAATATACTATGTAACTTGAAAGAAAATTTCTCTCCTAAGATAACAATGCTTCCTCTAAGGGTCAAATACCATTTAAGTAAAACCCCAACACCAGGCATGCAAGCTCTCTTTTGATTTGTTGGTCAAGGCTGTCCAAGAGATATCCCAAATTTTACATGCTGTTGCTCTTTCACTTGGTTGCCCCCAGGAGGCAGAAGGTGAGTCCCTACTGCTGAAGACACCATGCTCTTCAGACCCAGGGTCTGGAGGTCCCATACCTGAATATCTTCTCCCCAGTAACAGGGGTTGCAATGCCAATTTCCAATGTAGGAAAGCAACTAACAGTCCTACCCAGCTAGACCCCAGTGAACCACAACAACAAACAGCATGGCACAATAACCCTAAGGTTACAGTAGTGGCATACACACCTTGGTGGGAAACAACAGCTCATTAAGTTGTAACTAAGACCCTCTCAACAACAGTGAAATCATATCTGGTACTGGAAACTTAGGCAACTACCCAAGGTAGTGATGTCATATGGATCTTGGAGGAGAACCTATCAACCTCCATTTTATTAAACTCGCACAATCCCTATTATATTCTCAATATTAATCCTCATACTCACAGACGTAGTCCATACCCCTCATCAAGAAAATTTCTTTATGCATTCTCTTTGAAACAGAAGAAGACCATTTATTCCTAGTAATACATCTACAACATGACTCTTGGACCTAAGACTAAAGGGTCATTGCAGAAGAGGGGACAGAAAGATTGGGAAAGTCAGAAGAAAAGCTCTCAGTTTGCTGTGAGATCGTGTCTCTTAAAAATGTCATAGGGCACAGAGAGAGAGGAAATAGGAGGTGGAATCTAGAGTCACAAGAGAGATGCCAGGAGACATGGAGAGGAAACAGGAAGCTCAAGTTAAAAGAAAGAAAATTTAGGGCACCAGACTGCACCAGGACACAGCATCACTACTTGCCCCATTGAAGGACCAGGCCACACCTGGACACAGCTTCACCACCCACATAGCGTGGTGACAGCATAGGCCTCCAAAATCTATTCGACCACCAGAACCTCGGCCTCAGCCCTGCCTGCACCTAGAGTAGTTATTACCAGAGACAGGACATCAGCTGCACCTGGAGGAATGACCATTGACGCCATGGCCCCACCTGAACCAAGAGAAATGATCAACTGAGCCTTGGGCCCATCCACACCTGGAAGAGTGATTGCCAGACGTTCAATCCTGCTTGCACCTGAGGGAGCATCAAGGGAGACATAGCCTCCAATCATACCAAGTGAAGGAAGAGGGACCCTGTGAAGCACAGGCTCCATCTATCCCGATTGGAGGAAGACATGGGTAGACAACAAGGTAGGAATACACTCAACAACACAAAGAACAATACAGCAGCACCAGAAACTAGTGGTTCTATAGCTAGAAGACATGAACATTCCAACACAGATGAAATAGAAGAAAAGGACAATAAATATAACTAAATCATGAAGATGATTGAGGCGCTAAAAGAGGAAAGGAAAATTTTCTTAAAGGAATGGAAGAAAAACAAAAAGTTGGAAAAGATAAATAAATCCCTTAGAGAAAAACCAAGAAAAAGCAATCAAAAAGGTGAAGGAAACAGTTCAAGACTTAAAAACTGAAAAAGAAGCAATAAAGAAAATACAAACTGAAGGAACTCTGGAAATGGAAAAACCTGGGTAAATAATCAGATGTGAGCATAAACAACAGAATACAAGATATGGAAGAGAGAATCTCAGGTGTTGAAAATACAATAGAGGAAATAAATTTAACGGTCAGGGAAAATGTTAAATCCAACAAATTCTTAACACAAAATATCTAGGAAATCAGGGATACCATGAAAAGACTGAACCTAAGAATAATAGGAATTGAAGGAGAAGTCCAGCTCAAAGGAACAGAAAATATATTCAACAAAATTATAAAAGAAAACTTTCCCAACCCAAAGAAGGCTATACTCATGAAAATATAAGAAGCTTACAAGACAACAAATAGACTGGACCTAACCCCCCCCAAAAAAGTCCCCTCTCCACATAATAATACAAACACTAAACATACAGATTAAAGAAAGAATATTAAGAGCTGTAAAGGAAAAAGGCCAAGCAACATGTAAAAGCAGACCTATCAGAATTATACACAACTTCTCAATGAAAACAATGAAAGCCAGAAGGTCCTGGTCAAGCGTTATGCAGACACTAAGAGACCATAGATGCCAGTCCAGACTACTATACCCAGCAAAACTTTCAATTACCATAGAAGAACAATGGATATTTCATGACAGAACCAGATTTAACCAATACCTAGCCATAAGCCTCCACAAAGAACTAGAAGGAAAACTCAAACCCAAGGAAGTTAACTACATCCTCAAAAACACAGGCAATAGATAATCCCACATGAGTAAATCCTTGAGAAACACACACACAATACTCCCACCACCACCAAAAACAAAAATAACACAAACTAGTAATCACAGGTCATTATTATCCCTTAATATCATTAACTCAATTTTTCTATAAAAAGACACAGGACAACAGATTGGATATGAAAACTCAACCCATCCTTCTACTGCATACACAAAACACACCGCAACTACAAAGCTGACATTAATTACTTCACAGTAAAGGATTGGGAAAAGATTTTCCAAGCAAATGAACCTAAGAAACAAGTTGGAGTACCAATCCTAATATCTAACAAAATAGACTTCAAACTAAAATTAGTCAAAAGAGTTAAGAAGGGCATTTCATATTTATCACAGGAAAAATTCATCAAGACGAAATCCCAATTCTGAACATTTATGACCCAAATACAAGGGTGCCCACATTCGTAAAAGAAACATTACTAAAGCTGAAATCACACATCAAGCCCCACACACTAATAGTGGGAGACTTCAACACCTCACTCTCACCACTGGACTGGTTTGCCAGAGAGAAACTCAACAGAGAAATAAAATAACTAACAGATATTATGACTCAAATGGGCCTAACAGACATCTATAGAACATTCTACCTAAACACAAAAGAATATACCTTCTTCTTGGCACCCCATGGAACCATCTCTAAAATCAACCACATACTCGGTAACAAAGCAGATGTAAATAGACACAAAAAATTGAAATAACCTCCTGTGTCTTATTGGATCACCATGCTTTATTCCTCGATAAATTAATATCAACTGGTGGAAAGACATTTAAGGAAATGCTCAACATCCTTAGTCATTAGAGAAATGCAAATCAAAACAACTCTGAGACACCATTTTACACCTCTCTGAATGACCAAGATCAAAAGCTCTAATGTCACCTTATGTTGGAGAGGATGTAGAGTAAAGAGAACACTTCTCCATTACTGGTAGGAGTGCAAAGCTGTACAGCTGTTTTGGAAATCAGTATAGCAATTTCTTAGAAAATTAGGAAACAATCTACCTCAAGATCCAGCATTACCACTGTTGGGCATATACCCAAAGGATGTTTAACCATACCACAGGATATGTGCACAACTATGTTCATAGCAGCATCCATCCATCCATCCATCCATCCATCCATCCATCCATCTATCTATCTGTTTTTTTGAGATAGGATTTCTCTCTGTATCTCTGCCTGTCATGAAACAGATAACCAGAATCTGGAAACAACCTAGATTCCCCTCAACTGAAGAATGGATAGGGAAAATGTGGTGTCTTTACACTACTCAGAGGTAAAATAAAATGACATATCGAAATTTGCAGGCAAATGGACAGGACTAGAAAATGCCATCCTTAGTGAGGTAACCCAGACCCAGAAAGACAAATATAATATGTACTTACACATAAGTAGATACAAGGCATAAAGAAAAGGACAACCAGCCTACAGGCTACAACCCCAGAGAACCTAGGTAACTAAAAGGATACTAAGAGACACATGCATGGATCTGACTAGGAAGGAGAAAAAAAGACTAGATCTCCTAAGTAAATTGGGAGCATGGACAGCAGGGGGAGGATGGAAAAGGAAGTGGGAGGGTGGAAGAGGAGTGGGGAAAAATGTATAGCACATTCCTATCCAAACAATTAAAATGAGAAGGATTTAATTTAAAAAATGTCATAGATGCTATACCTATGAAGTGTCACCAACATTACCACCTAAACATGAGTTGAACAAGAATAACAATAACAGACATGCTAGAATGCAAATACATGTGGGAAAGGCCAGGAGGCCTCAACCATACAAAAAGAACTATAGGTAACCAGGAAGACTGAGAGTTAAAGAAGTAGTTTCCTCCAGGGACAAATAAACCAACCATTTTGCCAGTATCTGATGGTCAGCCTTCTAAACAGATATACAATAACACCATAGAGACAAAGCAAGTTATATTTAGGAATACATAGGTACATACATATATGCATGTAACAACAATTAAGAAACAAGAGGCCACAAATTTGAAGGGGAGCAAGAAAGGACATGTGGGAGGGTTTGGATGGAAGAAAGGGAAGGACAGAATGATGTATTTATAATACAATCTTAAAAGAACTGTATTTGCATGAGCTACCTTTGGAGACTGAGGGCTGGACTTTCTAAGCAGTAGCATAAAGAAAAGCCTCTTGCTAACCCACCTTAGATATATCTTAGAGCAGGAATTAATGTTATTTTGTGACCTTTTGGGTTAATCTGTGAGTTCTGTGTAATATAGGGCTTGGCTTCTTAAAGGATGGGTTGTGACCTCAAGAGGGATTCCATAATTGATACAGCAGTTCCAACTACTTTGCAACAGTAAAATGATTTTGAATTTGAAATGACCAAAACTTAATTTAAAGGCAAACATATGATGAATCTGAGGTATTTTTCCATAATATAACTGCACTGTCGTTTGGTTATAAACATAAAACAATCATTGTACACCACCCAATGGCAACCAAGGCTCTGCTGCCTGAAACTCCTGGCTCACATCAGTAGGACGGTATTGTACGAACTGCAGTGCTCTTGAGTACACAGAGTGTCTGCTGCTATGGAAACACAATGGTTTTATTACAGAGGAAAAGGGTATTTTCCTATTGTCATTCCTCAGCATGTGAGTAACAAATTAGCAGCTATTTGAACTGTATTGTTGGCATGTTTGATTTTTAAAATTAACTTCTAAGTTGTTCACTTAAATTTCATGAAAAAAATCAATCAATAATGGCTTGCAATTAAGTAGACTTTCCAACAGTTTCTGAAATGACCCTAAACAAACATTTGCCATTTAAAAAAATTATGTATTTATATGAAGTGGCATTCTCAGCATTGATGTGTAGAAAATGAAAAAATCGATCATCTCTGGAAAACAATGACGAAGCTCCACATTCTGTACTATGAAATGTGCAGCCAAGATTTAGTTCCTATGTTGATGTGGGACGAACTTCTGTATATGTGTTGCTTTTAATGGCTAATGAATAAATCTTCTTTGGTCTATGGCAGTGCAGAATATAGCTAGGCTAGAAGAGATAGAGAGAGAGAGTAGGCAGAGTCAGGGAGAAGTCATGTAGCAGCAGCACGGGACAAACGTTGGAAACTGAACAGAACCTTACTGGTAGGCCACAAATGCATGGTGATACACAGATTAATAGAAATGGGTTAATTTATGATAAAAGATTTAGCCAGGAATATATCTATGCTATTGGACAAACAGTGTTGTAATTAAGAGTTTCTGTGTGACTATTTCATGTCTCGGCAGCCAGGAATGCACAAGCAGCCTCTGCCAACACTATGTAAAGTTTAAAAAAAAACCCTCACTTTTTAGGTAAATTTGATTAATTATAAATTAACAATAAAATGATATGTGTAAAATCCAAGTATTTTAAGGTATCATTGCATGTTTGACTTGCACAACTCCATCATACACGTACATAGCAGAGTCATGTGGACAGGTGGGAAGGGCTCACTAAGATGTTCTGCTCCTGTCTCTCCCTGACAGTGAGAGAAATAGTGATAATTTCTGGAAATTTTAGGCTTAACCCACAAAAGAATTCCTTGTTGCTATAAAAACTCAAGCTTGTCATTGATTATTAGAACAATGAAAAAATACACAAGTTTGTATTTCAAATTTCTCACCACTGTTGACCCATGATGTGGGAATGACTTTACTAGCTATAAATGGCATCACTGGAAACAAGAATGTGACCATAGATCTTTACCTCATTACCAATATCATCCTGTTTGAAAGTTATATTTAGTCATCTTGATTTTGAGGAAATAAATAACATAAAGGAAGATAAAGAAGGACAAGATTTTCTTCTTAATGTGGTAATCTTTCCCTATTTCTGGAGGGAATGTTATATTCTTCATATCTTTCAATGAACATTTTAACTCAAAAACTGCTATCTTAATTAAAGAATGATATATGACTACATATCATTATAGATCCACAAGTAACACATACGAAGTCATCAAAACCCGTATATTCCTTTCTTTAAGATAATCATTTTTTTCTTTCATTTGTCCCTTTCTTTCATCATAGCAAACAAATTTCATGTAATCATGCATACAGTGAATTTAGTGTCAATCTTACTTGGCAAAGTACCTTCCTATGTAAAAGATTTATTTTATGTTTCTAAGTTTTAAATTGTTCAAAAGCAAGCACATACTTACTCCATAATCAGTGGTTCGTCTTGAAAAGTCCTATTAAGTATGGTCATGTTTTTAGTATCTGTAAAAAAAAAAAAAAAAAAAAAAAAAAAAAAGATGTATATGAGTATATCCACACACAGAGAGACATACGATATATATGAATATGAAGTGGCATTTATCTACAAAGGATTCTTTCATCCTATACAAGATTCATCTTTAATTTCCTGTAACAGTTATCACTAAGGAGACATCAAAGGCTTCATTTAATGATAAGCCATTGACAAGAGTTCACTTTATAGTTAAGATTCAATTGAATGTTTCATTTGAGGTTTCCATCTAAATATCTTTTAGCTGAATTTTTTCTATATAATTTGATAATCAACAAGATGTCAATGTAGACAAATAAAATAGCATGTCTGAACCGATCCGACTCTGCCATGTCCATGCTTTTTCCACAAGCAGCACTCACTGCATACGGCACTCTTTAAATTAAAGGATGCCTGGATGTAGGAAAAATATTGTCTGCATATTCTTTGATCAGATGGTCTACTTCTGAATTATCAATTGGCTTTTCAGGTAGGATTTCAATATTTATGAATGGATATAGTAGATTCACAATCTATACTTTTAGTACTTTTCTGTACTGCAACACTAGAAAGCAAATAGGAGGGTTTGCCAGACATCCTAGCATTTGCAATGCAAAATAAATGTAAGCTTTGTTGTGTTGGTTTGATAGGATTGATCCCTAAAGATTCATGTGTGTGAATGATTGGCCCATAGGCAGTGGCACTTTTAGGAGGTGTGGCCTTGTTGGAAAAAGTGTGTCACTGTCTGGGTGGGTTTTGAAGTCTCAGGTGCTTAAGAGAGGACTACTATTGCATTCACTTCTGCTGCCTGTGGATCAAAATGTAGAACTCTCAGTTCCCTCTCCAGCACCATGTGTGCCTGCCTGCCACCATGTTTCCCACTATGATGATAATGGATTACACCTCAGAACTGTAAGCCAGGCCCTGTTAAATGTTTTCCTTTATAAGAATTATTTGGTCACAGTGTGGTGTCCCTTTCACAGCAATAAAACCCTAAGACATTTGCTAACCAGAGAGACTGATTTTTACTGGCATGTGTGGTAAGGCACCGTGTATAATTCTAGTACACTCATCTTTGTGTGTCTGCACTGAATTTGGCAGTATGAAGAGGCTAAGTACATCATCCACTTGCTGATCAGACTATGGCAAGAACAGGCATCATCAAAACAGCTGTTGTGCACCCAGCCATTCTCATAGCTAATGGAAACAGTACTTTAGGGTTATTCCCCCAAAGTCCTAAAGTTTGGTTTTTTTTTCCCTGAGACAAAGTCTCACATTTAGCCGTGGCAGGCACAGAAGTCAAAGAGATCCACCGTCTCTGCCTCCCGAGTGCTGAGTTAAAGGTGTGTGCCTGAAGTTAATTCTCTAGCTACGGCAATCATGTTAAAAGTTAACAATATATCTCTTCTTGAAGTAATCAGGAGAGGATTTTGTTCTCTGGAATGGAAGTTTGCAAAAGAAAATGAACTTTTAAGAAGATTTTACTAGAATTCAAGAATAGAATATTCAATTGTTTTGAGAACAGTAACTTTCATTTTCATTAAGAATATCAGGTATGCTTTCACAATTTATCTTTCCCAGCCAGTAATATAGAGTAAAAAAATTAAAACTCACTTAATGTTTGATTTTGTCCCCAGAAGATAACAGCTCCTAATTGACTGTTGCTATGATTCTGGGGAAAATATGTGAGCAGGACATCCATTTGTGAATCCCCATCATAATCACCAGGGACTACACTTGTTACTAACGCGCTGTGACTCCTAAAGGAAATAAGAATTTACAAAATAGCAGAGAAGTTACATCAGAAAAGGACATCTATATATTTACTGTGGAAAATATTTTCAATTCAAAACTGAATATTTAATATAAAAATTAAATTTATTTTTTCTTTTGTATCTTATGCCCCCTTGGGTATGTAGAACCTTCTGGTTTATAGAAGAATTCATAATGAATGGAATATAGAACAGTTTACATAATACTATAAATCTGAGCTATAGCAATAGAAAACCTATTTATATTCAAGCTCTGGCTCAGTGGTAATGTTTGTGTAGTATGGATGAAGCTCTGGACTTGGCTTCCACTATCCCCTAAACATAAGCAAAATGAATACAAGGGGCTGAAGAGAAGGCTAAGCAGTTAAGAGCACTTGCTGCTCTTCAGAGGACATGAGTAAGATTCCTAGCACCCACAAGATGGTTCAGAACCATGGCTTCAGTTTCACAGGGATCCAGTGCCCTTTTCTGAGCTCTGGGGGCTCTTGTATGTACACGGTGCACTTGCAGACACTCAGGTATACTCATATATTTAAAAAAAACCAAATCTTTAAGAAAAACAAAAACAAAAGCACTGTGTAAAAAATTTATTTGAAAATATGGAAATAAACACAAAAGGTTAAAAATGGTTGCATCTGAGAGGAATAATAGAGTGCAGGTGTAAAGACAATTAGTTTTACTTTCAAAAGTGTTCCAGATACCAATTAAAATAAAGGGGTGAAGAAACGGTTCAGTCGTTAAGAAAATGTACCTTTCTTGCAAAGGATAGGAGTTTGGTTCCCAGCACCAGGAAGGGAGGGCAGCTGACAAACACATGTGACTCCAGTGGGGCCAAAGCCCACTCTGGACACTCTCACTCACTCACATGCCCATATAGACACAAAGATACACAGACAGAAGACAGACAGACAGACAGAAGACAGACAGACAGACAGACACACACACACACACACACTTCATCTTCAAGAAGTTAAAATAGCAATTTCTAACAGAAATTATTATTAATCAACTATGTATTAATTCAAAGAAAAATTTGAGGTTTTATTTTAACTTAATAACATTCACTGGGCAGTTGTGGCTCACACCTTTAATCTTAGCACTCAGGAGGCAGAGGCAGGTGGATCTCTGTGAGTTTAAGGCCAGACTGGTCCATAGACCAAGTTCTAGGACAGGCCCCTAAGCTACACAAGAGAAACCCTGCCTCAAAAAAACAACCAATCAGCCAACTAAAAAACAAACAAACAAAACAACTCAAATCACACCAAACTAAAACTCAAGCCCTTTATACCTTATATATTTCCTTGACTTATAATCCTCAAAGAAAAAACCCTCACTTCTAGGTGGTTAGCTCGTTTCTTGTATTTATCCATTTCTGTTTTTCTTACTCCAAATATTCATGGCATCAACTACTCCAAAAATATTTCTGAGAGTAAATTCTTTTTCATTCATTTACAAATTTCCTCCCAAAATTCTAATTTAAGGCCGATGTTTTTGTTAACAGCATTCTGAGTTTGTATACTGTTGAATTTGAGCAGAACGTAGTCCACACAGGGACATGAATGCACAGAGATGGTAGTGCATGCCTTCCTCAATTGGGCTCACTCGCTGGATGTGGAGAATCTGTCTGTCAATCTTGTCCCCTTTCTCCTAGATGGGAGTGCAAATTCAGTTCCTCATGTCTGTGAAGCAGGCACTTTACTGAGCCATCTTCCTATCATTTCTGCAGTAATTAAGAAACACATCTCTTAGTCTGTGATCCCAATTCATACTGTATGTGATCAACAGGTTAAACAATGTAAGTACATTTTCATAATCTGTGTTTCGCACAACATACATGACTCCTCTTTTCTCATCTAACTGAATTCAAACATTTTTAGTACTTAGAAGCATGCTAGTCTGCTCTGATGTCCTTTCCCCAGACTGTCATTCTTCCAAGTGTCTCTACCTTTTCTGTCAAGTAAATTTTTTCACACCTTTGCAAAATGCTATTTTCATTGCCAATTTTTCTAAATGCTAGGTACTCAAACACTATCAACTAAATTTTATTCAAGCTTTGTTGTTAAGCTCAAATCCCATGACTGTCTGGAAGTTGCAATTTTGGTTTGCACTGACCCATCTCTTTCTCCATTAGCTTAGAGAGAGCATCCAACTTGCTTCTGTGAGTTCCCAAATCATGTTGGCTCATGATCATTGAGATCAATGTTTCATTATAGTCAACCAGAAAAAAAGAAATAAAAACTATTATTTAAATCACATTTTAAATATTAAGATATTTCAAAAGCTTCATTTCAGTTCTGTCAAAATCAATATTAAAAACTCAGCATTAGAACAAAAGGAAAAATAAGAACAAAAAACCAAAACAGAACAGGACAGGTCATTGACTTTTCTTCCACATGCAAAATAGTTTTAAGATGGTGAGACTTTTGTGAGTGATCTGCTTCTGTAGGAACTATCATGAGACACAGTCATTCAATAATGCAGTCTGCAAGGGAATGAAGGAACAGACTTGAGTCCACCAAAAGTTAGTTTTGTAAAATGAATTATTTTTAAGTTTTATTTTTAATTGTTTCTTCTTTTTAAAAAATGACATTTTATTTATTTCTATGTGTTTCTCTCTCTCATCCTCTTCCTCTCGCTCTCTCTTTCGTGTGTGTGTGTGTGCTGGCACCACAGTGTATAAGTGGAGATCAGACGACAATCCAGAGTCAGTTTTCTTCCTCCACCATGTGGATCCAGCTTAGGGGATCAGACTTAGCAGTAAAGTGCCATCTCACCAGTCATTACACATTCTTTTACTTATTTATTTTTAACAAATTGCTTACTACTCAGACTTCAGAACCAGGAACTTTGTGTCACAATACCACTGCTGGACAGAACTGATTTCAAACACAACCCAAGCCACTGCATATTTGTATTATAAGGACTAATATTTCCAAAAATAAACATTTGCACTTACCTCAAGGATATGTTTACCTTGGGTTTAAAATAGGGAGCACTCTGATCTGCTAAAAAGACGATTAAGTCATTTCCTAAAAGAAGCAAATAAATGATTTTTAGAAAGAACAGTTTTTGGTAAATCATCCAGTCAGTGCTTAAACACTTCTGGGTATGGTTTCTATAAGAAACCTTTCATTCTAATCTAGTCAGACATCAAGGATACTCACACTAATCTAATGGAATGTAGGAAAGGCAAGTATGGAAAAACATACATGTTCAAGGCAAAGTGAAGCCATTGGATTCCATCAAGAGGCCGAAGAGCTAATTTAAATGGACCATCTATATAAAGAAGACATTTTAAACTATCCTATTGTACACCAAGCATGAGACTCTGGTCTGATTTGCAACAATGGAGAAAAAACTGCCCGCACCCCCCCAAAAAAAAACCAAAACCAACAAAAATCCCTTATTCTTTGTTGTGCTACTGTTTAGTCTTGTGTTTTCCACATCCAATCAGATCTCCTTTATATGAACCTGTTTATTTCATTATACAGGTTCATCATACCAGTGATGCAGGAATTCCTACTACATCTTCTTCTCACAAATAACAAGAATACAATTCAACACATAAGTGGAAAAAGCAGAGCCCTCCAAACCTTTCTCCTTTGCTTGCTATGGAACTACCTTCCACATGGGTTGGTCCATGGAACTCAACTAATGCTCACTGGGCTAGACTTTCAGAAATGCTTAATAAAACATAGGATGTCTTTAAATTTAAGGAGAGTCTCTATATTCAGTTTGGATGCATTAGCTATAGGCTTGCACCATTCATATAACACAGGTAATTATTCAAATATAGGGAAAACATTCAGGTTTATAAGAAGTTCTGCAGTGTGGGAAAGAACCCTCAAAAGTCCTTGTTGGATCCCAGAGAACCTAGATAACAATGAGGGCCCTAAGAAAAACATACATAGATCTAACCTACACGGGTAGTAGAAAAAGACACAGGTCTTTTTCTGGGAGCACAGGGACCTTGGGAGAGGGTTGAAGGGGAGGGTAGAGGCAGGAAGGGGAGCAGAGAAAAATGTAGAGCTCAATAAAAATCAATAAAAGGGGGGGTGAAAATTAGTTAATAAGAAAGCCTGAACTAATAGGTTAACCAGTTTATAATTAGTGTAGGCCTCTGTGTGTTTCTTTGGGATTGAACAGCTGTAGGACCAGGCAGGACAGAAATCTCTTTAACAGATAAACACACAGATACAAATGAATAAATATTCCTTAAAAGTCCTTGTTGAGACCCTGTCACTCATCTCTGTATGGGCTTTTAACTTTATTCATGGCCTTGGTTCTAAGTCAGCATCTTCCAATGAACGCACCTTGTTAGCATTCATTTTATTTTCTTTTTAAGGCTTAACGTAATTATTGAACCTTCAAGAATGGCAAGTTGGCTAAAAGTGATGTGCAAAACTACAGTGCTGAGCTGTCGAAAACTACAGCAGTAACTCAGGTGAGGAAGGTTCAGATGTTCTCTACAGGCAGCTCATGTTGGCTAAGTCTGTAGTTTGAGAACGAGATCAGAAGTTAACAATAAAAAATTCTTGTGTGCGCTGTGGTGGGTTTGGTCCTCAGGAAGGCACAGCGCCTTCACAGAAACGTGGGTCTTAACAAAAGGAAGACTAAATGCATTGAGCAAATGGTAGAGGCAGCGAGTGCATTTCTCCTAAGAAACTGTCATGTTCTGTCCTTTCCAAACAAAGGAGGCGGAACTTTGGACAAAAGAAGGGAAAACAAACGCTGAAGCCAGAAACCAAGACTCTTAGGAATCAGGAAGAACTTGGTCAGGCAGGTGACTATGCACCAGGTGAAGGCTTCTGGGTGAAGGGCGATTGGTGTGTTCCTAAGGTTTGGGGGCTCATGGTCAAAACGAGCGGTGATTGGGTCAGGACCCCGGATTGATAAAAACTGGGGAAAGGGAAAGTTGTCAAGGATGATGAAGATAAAAGAAGAGCCCCAACACTGGGAAATGCAAGCGGGAGGGTAACAGGAAGAAGGGGGCGTGGGTACACCGGGAGGGGCAAACAGAGGGAGGGCCGGCAAGCACTGACTTTCCCGCAGCACGAAGAGGTCCGTCTGCTTGTCGGAGTTGAGGTCTCCGAAGGCCGCCAGCGTGCCCCAGGCCTCCGCCCCAAAGAGCTCGGCAGTGACATTGTGCAGAGCCCGCGCCGGGGCAGGCCCAATGCTCAGCAGCGAGAACCCCAAGAGCAGGGGCGCCACCAACGCCCCGGCGCTAGGCAGCAGGCCCGCCGCCATGGCGCCCTCGGCCCGGCCGGCCTCCGCCGCGCTTGACGGCAGCCGCAAAGCACCGTGCGACCTCCCGACCGAGAAAAGACTCAGGGTGCAGGCTCACGGGCTGCCTCTCTCTGCACTCTCACGCTTGCCTGGGGCTTTCCCTCCGACGACCAAGAGGGCAAGGAGCTCCGGCGACGTCTGCCTGTGAGCTCACTTCCGGCCGGCGTGCCTCCCGATTGTGTCGCACGCGGGGGCGGGGCTGGGCGGGCGGTGCTGACTGGCAGCCCGGAGGTGGGCACTGCGCGATGGCGGGGGCGGATGGACTCATGGCCGAAGTAAGCTGGAAGGTCTTGGAACGACGAGCCCGGGCCAAGCGCTCAGGTTTGGCTGCCTGTGACCACAACCTTGTCCCTGTTGGGTACAGTGGGTGGTGCACTTCCTCAAGTCCCTTGGCGGGAGGCAGATGGGATCGATCGTGGGGATCAACTTGTGTCCCTAAGTTTTTTTCAGAAAGCAGTAGATGGTTCTGGCTGTGCCCTGATCTTGTGCCCACCTGTGCTCCACTCCCCATGCCCCGCACTTCCTGCATTTAGAAAACTTTGGTGTTTCTCCCCCAAGTTATTTCCTCTCCAAATTAGCGGCAAGCTGACTTCTCCAGCAAAGTTGTCTCTAGAAGAATGGCAGTGACAAGTTCTTGGGAAAGGAAGGTGCCTACCATCTCTCTTCCTCTGACAACGTAGACCTTCCATTTTAGTGAGATTCTAAAGAGCTGGCTACTACTCTTGTCTTATTTCATATGCCCCCGTCACATTTCGCAGTTATTTTGAGCCGCAGCCAGTTTTCTGTCAGAAATTGAGGAAGACAGGGTCTGGCCCACGAAGTAAGTTAGCGTGCAGTTAGAGTCCATAATGAAACTGACCTCTTCCCTAGCCAAATGATTCCAGCACCTAGTTTCCAGTTATGTGTCCCAAACATGGAGGTCAGAAGACGCCAACAGTCCAAGTGTCCTGAACTGAGTTGTTCAAATTGCAAAGTCACCGACGCTTTAAAGTTGTATTCCTGGTTAACAATTCCTAGCGAACCAAGATTGAAACTGCCCCTATTAAAACTGTATATAATCTTGAGCAAATAGTGCGTCCTTCAGCACGAGAGGTGGTAGACTGACAAATCTTCCAGCAAAGACCTTTCCCTTGTAAAAGAGTGAGGAAAGATTGTGGGGAGTACCAATTTCATTCAGTTTTACATCTGAAAATCCTGTTGTTTATTTACTTAGGGCTGTAGTGGAACAGCCTTATGAAAACTGAATTTCTCAAAAGTAGTTGACTTCAGCTTAGAGTCAGTACAGTGACTTGAAACAGTCACAGAATATTTGTTTCCTACTTTTTCTTAAAAAGGAAAAGTCATATAGAAATATTGACTCGATTACTAACAGTGTGGCTGTGGAAGTATAAAAAGTGTTAGCTAGCTTCTGCTTTCTGGGCAGAGAGACTAACTAGTCTTCCAGAGAGTTGAACAGTGACCCCAACACATACTTTTGCAACATAATTCTTTTTAATAAGCATATAGATTCAATTTTCTCTTCAAGTCTTTGTTTTACTCAAATGTATGGCACAGCAGTAATCTTTGAAAACCTTACTTTCTTAATAGGGTAAATTTTGTTTTATTTGCTATTATTGAATGCTGTTTCTTAAACCCAGTTCTGTGCACAGACAGTATCAATTTCAAATGCTCCTGTATGTTAACCATATAAGAGTAAAATTTAGATAGAAGTAAAAAAAAAATAGGCAGCTGAGGCAAATCTTTGCAGTCTCTGATTGTCTGGGAGACATAGACAGTAAACGCTCTTGAACCACATTCTTTACTCACTGCTTATTACAAAGAATGAACTTGATTCTGTTTACAACTATTAGGAGAATATACAAACAGCCTTGCTTGAAAGATGAATTAATCTGTTGCTGGGATAGACTCCTCTTTGGAGTTCTAAGCATAGTATCACAACAACTTTACACTAAAGGATGCTACTTATGAAATATTTCTTAGTAAGTGGGTATTATGTTTCTGTCTATTCCTGTAAGCAAACTTAATTTGCCAAATAAAGGAAATCAAATTCTCAAGTCATAAAAGACTAAAATTATGTAGTGATTTTTGATTGTCTTTTGCACATTGCATCATGCTAATAAATGCTCATACTGCTTTCAATTAATCTAATGCTGATTGCTTCTAACCTTCACTAAACAGCGGTAAAATTGGTGTAGTTTAGCCTGCAACGCTTATGATAAGAGTCCAGTTGAAATGGCCCACTCACCTGATGCAGCCTTCTCTTCACCTGCTTTGTTAAGGTCTGGTAAGTGTACAGACCCCAAAAGGGTCAACTGATAATTTTATATATCATTGTTTCCGAAGATTGATGTCACTCTATGGTATTTTTTATCTCTCTTATTTCCCCTTTGGTGAACTTTAAGCGCCATTTCAGTTAGTGTTGGGCTTATGTTTCCATTGTGTTTTGAATGTGTCTTGTGGTGCACAAGGAAGGCAAATGGTGGAGGCCCTGTCCTGACAGTTGCAAGCTGTTTGACGGAAGGCAGTTTCTTAGTGCCTGGGAGCCTCAGCTGGACTTGCACTATTGATTTGTAAGCGATCTTTGCCCACTTTCTAGGTATTGTAGTGCACATGGTTGTGCAAGTGTCTCTGTCATGTGGGATAAACTCCTCTGGGTACATGCCCAGATGCTAGGTTTATTTTTAGCCTTTTGAGAATCCTTTTGTAGCTGCATTAGTTTACACCCCCACTAGCAATTTATAATAGTCCCCTTTATTAACATTGATGGCAGCATTTTTTTCTTTTTTTTTTTTTGTCATTTGTGATCTTGATGATGGCCAGTTTGACTTGGGTGAAATGAAATCTCAGAGTAGTTTTATTTAATCTGCATTTCTCTGACGTTTAAGGATGTTGATGACTTTTAAAAGGGTTTCTTAGATTTTTATAATTTTTATTTTGAGAGCTCTATTCTTATTTTGGATGCATAGCCTATGTTTTAATTAAGTTTTTTTTTTTAAGTTAAGTTTTGGGGTTGTTTTGTTTGTTTGTTTGTTGGAGATAGGGTTTTTCTGTGTAGCCCTGTTTTGGAACATGCTCTATAGACCAGGCTGGTCTCGAACTCAGAGATCTGACTGGCTCTGCCTCCTGAGTGCTGGGATTAAAGGCGTGTGCCACCATCGCCTGACTAGAGCTTAGCTTTTTAAGTTTCTTGTATATTCTGGTTACCAATTCTCTTCACTCAATTGACGGTTCCTTCTGTTACACAAAAAGCATTTAATTTCATGAGAGCCGTTTGATCCTTGTTCTTCTCCTCTCCTTTGCTAGTTTGAAAACCCTTACCTATATGTTGAAGTAGACTGTTGTTTTCTTATGGAGCAGATTTGTGTATCAGGTCTTATATCGAAGTCTTTTATAGATTTGGAATTTAATTTTGTACAGGATGAGATATAGGGATCTAGTTTCATTCTTCTGTATGGTGATGTCCAGGTTTCCAACCATCATTTGCTGAAGATGCTTTCTTTTGTCTAATATAGGCTTTTGGCTTTTAGTGAAAATTGTGTCGCATTAGTTGTGGGAACTTCTGTGTGGGTTCCTCTATTCTACTCCACTAATTTATGTGTCTGTATTTGTGCCAATACCATTCTGTTTTTTTACTGTGGCTCTGAACTCAGGAATGGGGATACCTCTTATATCAGTATTGCTTTAGCTCTCCTTAGTCTGTTGTGTTTCTCTATACTTTTTTAAGATTTTTGTTTTCATTGTCTGTGAAGATTGTCCTAGAAATCTTGATTGTGATTGCATTAAATTTACAGGTTAAGTTTGGCAGGATGGTAATTTTTATAATTGATTCTTCCAGGCCATAAAGCATGGCTACCCTTACCATGTGCTAGTGTCTTCGTCAGTTTATTTCTTCGGTGTCTTACAGGTTTTTTTATAATTTTTTTTCGTTACACTACTTAGGTTTATTTCCATGCAGTTTACTTTTTGATGGCTACTATAAGTGAGATTGTTTCACTGGTTTCTTTTTTGGTATGTTTGCCATTGATATATAGGAAGGTTAATGATTTTTGTGTGTTAATTTTATACTCTTACTTTTCTGAGTATCAAGCTCTAAAGAATTTTGTTTCTTAGAATTAAGGTTTCATGCATAAGATTGTAGGATTGTAGTGTTGGCAATGAGTGATACTTTCACAAATATTTTGTCTTTGGTTGCCTCTTCTTTCTTTGTCTTGTTCTAGTTAAGACTTCATTCACTTTGGTGAATACAAGCAGAGATACTAGACATCTTTGTCTTGTTCCTCATTTTAGTGGGAATGTTTTGAATTTTTCTTTATTTATTATGATGTTTGCTGTAAGTTTGTAGTATATAGCTCTTATTTTTTTGGGTATGCTCTCTCCATCTCTAACCTTTCACATTTATCATGAAACGTTGGATTTTCTTGAAAGCCTTTTCTGTGTCAGAGGTCAGAGATGATGTTGGATCCCATGGAAACAGAATTACAGATGGTGATAAGCCATCGTGTGGATGCTGGGAATTGAACCCAGATCCTCTGGAAAAACAACCAGTGTACTTAGCTGCTGAACCATCTCACTAATCCTGTTTGCAAGTGTTTTATTGAGAATGTTTGCATCTATATTTATCTGGGAGATTGATTTGCAATATTTTATTTTGATATTAGAGAAATACTGACTTTTAAAAAAGAATTTGGAGGCCTTTTCTATTTTGTGGAATAGTTTGAATAGTATTGGTGTTCTTTGAAATTTGGTTGAATTCTGCAGTGAATTAATCAGATTCTATTTTGCTTCCCCCTTTGGAGATGGCTTATTGCTTCAAAATCATTGGTTATAGATCTAAATTATTATCTAAATTATCCAATTACCTATAGATTTAAAGTATTTCATCTTGGTTTAATTTTGTTGATTCATATGCATATAGAAATTTATTCATTCCTTTTAGATTTCTTGATTTAGAGGAATACAAAAATTCAAGGTATTTCCTTATGGTTATTTTAAGTTTATTAAAATTTGTTATGATGTTTCCCTTTGTTTCTCTAATTTTCTTATTGGATTATTTTCTTTCTTTCTGTTAAACAAAGAATTTGTAAGTCTTGTTATTCTTTGAATGAATCAGCTTTTCTTTTCACTTTTTTCTTTCCCCTCTCAGGCAGGGTCTTATTGTGTACTCTTGGTTTGGAAGTCATCTCTTTTTCTAGAGTTAGGAAATTTTCTTTTATGATTTTATTGAAAATATTTTCTATCCCTTTGCCTTCCAGTTTTTCTCCTTCTGTGCCCAGATTTGTAGATTTGGTCTTTTTATGGTATCCCAAAGCATGTTCCATTCTTGGATATAAAAATTTTGACCATTTTCTGTGAATGAATGGAATGAATTTCTCTACCTTATTTTCTAATCCTTGTGTTCTGTCTGGTTCATTCTGTCAGTAATGCTTTCTACTGAACTTTTTATTTAACTAATTGAAATTTTTATTTTACTTTGTTTTTCTTTCCAGTAATTCTCTTATCGATTGAATTCATTTTTCATATCCTTAATTTTCTTCCTTATTACCTATATGTATTTTTTGGACTTCAGTCAGTTTTTTCCTGTTCTGTCCTAATTTTTTCAGATGTTAGTGTCCTCTTTGAACTGTTTGTAGCTATTTTTTTAAATTCTGTGTGTTGGATTTCATCTAAGTTGCCCTCCTTGGGGACCATAACTATGATATTGGTGCTTTTTGTGGAGTGCATGTGGTTTTTTTGTGTTTTTCTGATGAGCCATGAATCTGGAGTAACATTGTTGGTTTTGTGTGTGTGCATGTGCGTGTGCGTGTGTGTGTGTGTGTTTTGCTATTTGTATTTAGCCCACTGAGTAAGACCTCGACATGAGAGCCTGGAGGAGGGTAGGAAGGCTGGACTTCTGGATCCTGACTGGGCTGCTCAGGTAGCATCAATCAGCTGAAGAGGCCCTAGAGATTGAAGAGCAGTTGGAGTGCAGGGAATGCTTTGCAAATCCACACTTTGGTCATGTCTTATGTAGTGGTTGGGTAACAGGGAGCTGTGGTGCAGCTGAGAGGTCACAGATGGCAGGCTAAAGGGCTGCCAGCCTAGTTCTTCACCAGGGAGGGTCATATTTGGTGATTTAACTGGAGCCGGCTCCAGTTATATATCAGTGGGTATATCTGCTTGCTGCACAAGCTAGAGACCTGAATGCTATCCCTGGGACTATGTCAAAGTGGAAGGAGAGAACTGACTCTGGAGGGTTGTCTTCTGAGCTCCACACACTTTCTCTGGCACTTGTGTCTACACACATATCATGCATACATACATATTAATACATTTTTAAATAAGGACAAGACATTGCATATCTAAATTTGATGCAATTGGTGATTTCAAATGTTTGATGTGTTTATTGGTATATTTTAAGGATACAAATTTTGCCATATCTCAAGTAGCCTTTGCCTGTCTTTCTATACCAGGTGACTTTATTGTTTAATTTCTTCTAGTCATTTTGATTGTGAGCCTAGCCTTTCATGGTGAGCCATCTGTCCGGCTCCATTTACTTCCTTCTTAAACAAACAGAACGACTGAGCAATCCTGTTGCTAGATAAGAGTGCTAAGTAACACACTGGTTGGACTTGAGCCAGGTAGGGGCTATAGATTTTGTTAGGCTACATCTGGAGAACTATTGTAAGAAAGCTCAGGATGTAGAGAAAATCTGCAAGTATCGTGAGGCTTGGTGACTGTAAGAAATAATGCATGCCTTGTAGACTCACATTTCTCTTAACCCTGCAAACATTCATGCTTTCTTAGAGTTCTTTAAAATGTGTCTATCTTTGAATTTTTTAAAATCCTACTTAAATATAATTTTGGTAGTCTGGTAAGTATTGATAGAGACTGTTGTAGTTAGGGTTTCTGTTGCCGTGTTGAAACTCCATGACCTAAAGCAAGTTGGGGAGGAAAGGGTTTATTAGGCTGACACTTCCATTGCTGTTCAGTATTGAAGGAAGTCAGGACAGGGAACAGGGCAGGATCCTGGAGGCAGGCACTGATGTCGAAGCCCTGGAGGGGCTGCTTACTGACTTGTTCACTCTGGCTTGCTCACTCTTCTTTCTTGTAGAACCCAGGACCACCAGCCCAGGGATGGCACCACCCACCATGGGCTGGGCCCTCTGCCATTTATCACTAATTGTGAGAATGCCTTCCAGCTGGGTCTCATGGCGGCCTTCCCTCAGCAGAGGCTCCTCCACTTCTGATTAGCTTGTGTCACGTTGACACGCGTCCTAGTACAGAGATCATCAGTTGTTACTGCTTTTGCAGGAGTTTTTACATTCAGATCTGGCCCTTTTGAGTATGGCTTGTTGAAGTTATGTTAATTTTTAATGTTGGCTTTTATCTTTTATTTGTATTAAATTGTTTTAAGTGGTTCATTGATAGCAACTATTTTTTCATGTTAAACATTATTAATATAGAGTTATTTAAAGTTTGAACTTATTTTCCCAGTTTTCTTTGTGAACTTTTTTTTTGGAGTTTTTAATCCATTTTTCGTATCTATTCAGGTAATATTCTTTGTTTACATAATTTATTTTCTTGAAAATATACAGTGAGACCTGACTAATTATCTACTTATTCTAATTCTCAGTAGACTTTCAGCATTGATAATGGTTGTTTGTTGAACAACTGCAAAGTTAGAAAAATTGTAGCAGAGTGTAAGCTTAGTTACTATAAAGTGAAGGAGTGAAAAACTATTTAAGGTTGAGAATTTTATAAGTAGTCTATTCTGTTCTTATTTTACTGTAATATATAAAAAAAATTACCCCTGCTGTCTAGATCTAATATATGACTTACTTGTTTTCTTGCTTTTTAAATACCTATTTTTCAAAAAAATATTTTTTCCTGTTCTTTGCATAGCTGATGTCACTGTCTTAATTCAAGATTATTTTGACTAGGAATGGACCTTTACTCCTAGGACTCAATTTTTCTTGTCTTTTGATGCCATCAGGCCTCTATAAAATGGGGCTCATTTGAGCACCCTGACTCTCTGTTAGCTCAAGGACAACATGGAATCGTGTAACCTGCTGCTCAGTGTCTTCAGGCCTTACCCTTCTGGGTGCTTTCCCAGTACCTTGTCCTTATTTTCTCTTCTGACTTCTGCTCCTGTATCATGAGGTTTCTTGTATATTAAGGAGCCTTCCACTGTAAGTTTGCACACCATATCTTTTTATTCTGCTTTGTGATTTCTTTTCCTCTGTGTTTCTTGATAACACCTCTGTACCCTGGTTTTCAATTTTACTTGTTTCCATACGATTTTTATACATGGTTCTTTTACTTTTGTTGTCACTGCGTTCCTGTTAGATAACGACTAACACATTTTCTTTACGAGGCTGTGAAATCCTTCAGGGTTAGGGCACAGATCCATGACACTTCTGTATCGATAGCGTGTGATCAGTAGGGTGCATGCATAGGGTGTGATGCAAGGGAGTCTCAGGTTGGATAGAAATGAAAGTTAAATGAGTTAATGAAGCATACTGAAAAGTTAATGTGATTTTTCTACAAAATGAGCCTTCTTGCTGTGTTGCCTAATTATATAACTTTCTCTATTTGTTGAATTTATTTTCTTTTAGTTTTTGAGCGGGGAAAATGTATTCTAAGTAAAAGTGCATTTTCCCTGCTAGTGATTTACGCTCAGAAAAGTCCAAAGTTCAGGTTTAAAAAAGAAATGTGTGGGGCTAGAGGGTAAGTCAGTTGGCCAAGTGTGTGCTTTACAAACCTGAGGACCTAGGTCTGGATCCCAGTACCCATCCGACCGAGTGCTGATCAAAAGGAGACAGCTGGAAACTTGGAGCTCACAAGCTAGCCATCCTACCTGAATTCATGGAGTCCATATTCAGTGAGAAACCCTGTCTGAAAAAATAAGACAGAGAGCAATTGAGTAAGAGACCCCTGATGTCCATCTCTGGCCTCCCACACACGTGCTGGCACATATGTGTGTTCATGCATGAAAGCTCAGCTGCCCACCCACCTGAACATATATATCATAGGCACAAATGCCCTCTCCAGAACAGAAAAGCAAACACAGGGATGGTATGCCTAGGCCAGCCTATGTGACTCTCATGGCGTCTATCCCTTGCTTAAAACATTAGTGAGTCGTTTGTATTTGGTTCTGTTTCCCTAAAGGGGAAGGGGAAGAACTCTCTTAGGTTAGTTACTAACATTGTTATCAAAACTTAAGTCACTAGCAGCATAAAGAGGTCAGATCTATATGATAGGCCTTGTCTATCCCTGGGCAGACTTCCCTTCAAGTAACAAGGAGTTTGAACATGACATTTAAATATAAGGAATCTGTTAGTGAAGAAATGAAATGATACTCTTAAGTGAAGTGGGGAAAATTAGCACCCTAAATCTTGTGATTTAGATAGTTTAATCTCACCCCATCTTCCAATATGCTATTACATGAAATCTGTTTTGGAAAAACCTTAAGCACAATGCTAAATAATCCACTAGAGAACAACAGTGTTTTCATGATAGACTTCTTCAAATCTGAGTTTCAGTACTCTTACATTTAATTCTGAAAGGCAGGTCTTTTATTTTTGTGCATTGCAGTCGTCTTAATTTTTCTGAAATAGAAATAAGATGAACTAAAACCTATGTAAAGGGGAGGTCCATCATATAAATGAACCACCAAATGACCCATTTTTGCTTTCATGGCTAAAGTCGACAATTTTAAATACCAGAACTGTTTTAGAACATGCATTATTGTTTGGGTGATAATTTTTGTAAGAGCAGTGTTGCCTTGGAAACAGACTATATATTGCTGTTGAAAAAGAAAATTCCCAATGTTGAAAGAAACACAGGTACAAAGCAAAAGTAACACAGCAAGGCCCCTTTGTTGTTGTTGTAAAAGAGATGTCTTTTGATCGAAAGCCTGGAAGCAAGCACACCCAGGTGAAATGTGCACTTAGTTTTTATTCTGATTTAGGCGATGACTGTGTCTCTCTCCAGTAATGAGAGCTCAGCCTCACAATCTGACACAGTTGACTGATTGGTATTGGCATGAAGGGGAAGGGTCTGATGGTGGAGTGCCAGGATGCCCAGGGATGTAAGCAGGCGTGTACATGAGAGTTCTATACGATGGAGAAGTTTACGAAATGCTGACCCTTGGCAGGATAGCCATCTTTGACAGAGAAAAATGTTTCTTCCGCTGTGAATCTATTGTTTTACAATTAAGACTCTTTCAGAAGCCTGAAATGGTAACTCTGCTCAGCTCCCTTTTTCTTTTTTTTCTTTACTGGAAACAGAGAAATAAGCTGTGTTCCTATGATTAAGTTGCAGCTGCTCCACCTGCTAGCAGTGTGACTTTAAAAATTCACAAAACCTTCACTTTCGGTCTTTAAAATGGAAATAATAGTATCTACTTATTAGGATTATAAGAGGATTAAATGAAATTAAAAGTACAAAGCTCCCAATACAGTATGTTACTTGTTGTCAAGTAATGTTAGTTACTTTCTTATGGTACCCATCGTAATGAGGCTGAATAAAAAGATGGAGAATTAAGGGGACATGGGAAGAAAAAGGAGCCTTTCACCCTGTCATCCAGCTTGACTGTCCTGTTGTTGGAGTCCCAGAACCGAGAAGTCAGAAACACCTCAGAGACGAGAACTGCTCAGTAAGTTCTTCTGAGAGCTCCCTGTGCTTACTCAGGGCCAGAATGCCTTATGACCTTTAAGGGTTAGCAGTGATCTCAGATTCTGGAAGCCATCTGTGTGCTTATGACCTTTCAGCTGTGATACTCTTCTCGGATTGCGAAGCCATTTGTGCCTCCCTCTGCCCAGAATAATGAATTTTGACACTGCTCTCTCATCCATCAACTTTGGCGACACCCTGGTAATCTTTTAATCGTTAAAGTTTACTCTTAAAACACATTCTTTGAACAATGTATTTTTAAAAAAAGTTGGAGGTAGAGTTCTTAAAAACTTTTAGAGATGTCACTTTGAGCCCCCAAATTTTTATATATGCTCATTGTAATAAGGTGTATGAGCAACTTGCCTTTTAGAAGTCCATGACCACTCTTTTTTTTTTTAAATTTTTAAAATTTTTATTTATTTATTTATTTTTTTATTGTTAAAAGCAAAATTTACATTTACTCCCCTTGTTCCCGGCCCTCCCGCTCCTCCACTACCCCACCGTCCTCCCCCTGCTTCCTTAAGATGG
>JAQHUG010000066.1:1511084-1560881 GCA_028555095.1 Dicrostonyx torquatus
TCAATTAAGTCCATTTGATTCATTACCTCTGTTAGATCCCGTGTTTCTTTGTTAAGTTTCTGTCTGGTTGACCTGTCCATTGGAGAGAGAGGAGTGTTGAAATCTCCTACAATTAGTGTATGTTGTTTGATGTGTGGTTTGAGATCTAGTATTGTTTCTTTCACATATGTGGGAGCTTTTATATTAGGGGCATAGATATTCCGAATTGATATTTCTTCTTGATGAATTTTCCCTGTTATGAGTATGAAGTGCCCACCATGACCACTCTTGCGTGTATCTTAACCTTTTTCTCTCTTTCTATTAACCTCTGTGCTTAAAATCTTTGTAAAAGTCTTTCATAAGTTCTAACTCTGCTTTCTTTGTGCTTGTTCTGAAATTCTTTTTCATAGTGATCAATGTAGTTTTGCTGGAGGAGGAAGTGAGCTCCTTGTGCTATGAATGGCCACATGGAGCTGTGCCTTTGCTCCTGAAGCCACTGACAATGATGCTATTGTTATATTATTCTTCCCTTTTTTAGCATTTTGAGTAAAATTTGTATTATTGTGTTGTGTTTTGTCTAGAGTATTTAATATTGATAAGCATGATGCTCTGAGTATATTGATACTTAGAATAAAATCCTTGTCTGGGACAAGAGTAATAATAAACATATTTAAAAACCAGTATCAAACTCATGAATAGGGAACATAGAGATCTTGTTTCTGGTTTTGTGTCTGCTCTTCACTAGCTCTATATTTTTGAGTAACAGGTGGATTAATTCTACAAAACGAAGGAATTAGACCCCTTGTGCCTTAACACTTGGCACTTAGTACTTAACTGTCAGGGAGTCAAGAATTTTAGAACTTTATTGGGTTACATTTAAGACTCACAAGATGAAAAGATTGAGACTGTGCTGAGTCGCTTGGGGAAGGTCATAGAACCAGATTTGTTAGTGTAAGTTTGTAATGTCCTTGATGCACGCTTTCATCAAAGCATGTCGATCGTCGATCTTGGTATTTAAACTGTTGGCTTGGTTCATGGCTGGATTTTCCTGGGAAAACTGAGTTTTGGTTTCATTTTGCTGTTTGACTCCTTCAAGTGCCACCCATCCTGAAAAATAAAGACCTAAATTAATTGTGAAAAGCAAGAAATACATTTATTTAATGTGGCCACATTGGGAAGAGGGACAAATAGATATAGGTCCGTCCCCCCTCACCATTCTGTGCCATGACTGACATTTAAGTTTAAGTAGTTGGGTAGAGGTACGCATACCTAAGATGCCCTTGTCCAGCCTGCCACTATCTAGCCCCAGTCTTCTCTGCAAGGTGCTCAGCTAGTCATCAGCCCTGTGTGACTATCTTTCTAGGATACAGACTTCCTTCTGACCAGCAAAGGCTCCAGCCATTTCCTTTTCCCAGCTTGATTTCTAGGGCAGTTCCAATGTCTTGAGGCACTATGGTCTGATAGCCAAAGGGAGGCTATACTAAAAAGAATTCTAAAGCAAACAGCCTCAGGACCTACACTTTGAAAAGCAAAGGTTTGTTGTGACCCATGTTTGCTGAGCAGAAGTCTTTCCTAAAAGCCTCATCTCTTCTGCTTCTTATAATTTGGAGTTTAGATCTTGGATCCTAAATAGGCATCCTCATGTTCCTAATCTTGAACTTAGTCTGTGATAAGTATGTCATCACTGGTATTGTTCTTCTTCACTAGACACAAAACTATTACAATTGGGTCTGACTAGCTCTTTCTGTAGCTACTTTTCAATGCTTCATTTGGCTTCTTGGTATACTGTTGACCTCAATTTCTGGCCTAAATTTACCTGATCTGGATATGAGGCAAGATCGACAGGGAAATTATAGTAACGTGGGAAGAAAAACATGGATAAAACCCTAAGCTTTTTATCTTGGGCTCATCCTGCTTGATAAAGGCAAAAACCTCAGCTGCCACTGATGAAGCCCAAAATTTCTCATGGAGACAATATAGATTTCCTAAAAGACATCTCGTCAAAGTAAATATATTATGCTTCCTTATGACTTTCATGATCTATTATGAGTTGTTGTAAGAAGTTAACGAAGAAATAGAATGAATAAAGAAAACCTAAATGGAAATAAAACTGGAATAACAAACGTAGGAAGTCAAACACAAATTTCAGTAATAAGCCTCATCAACAAAGTTCAAGACATGGAAAAGAGAATCTCACGTCTTGAAGACAAGATAGCAAAACATATACCTCAGTCAAAGAAAATGCTAACTCTAAAAAATCCAGGTACAAAGCTTCTATGAAATCTGGGACATTCAGAAAAGATAAAATATACAAACAATAGGAACAGAGAAAGGCAAAGAAACCAAGGTCAAAGGCACAGAAAATATTTTCAGCAAAGTCATAGATGAAAATTTTCATGATACAAAGAAGGGACATGCCTATAAAATTACAAGAAGCATAGAAAACACTAAATAGGTAGAACCAGAAAAGATACATGACACACCGTAATCAAAACACTAAACATACAGAACAAAGAACGAATTTTGAAAGCTGCAAGAGAAAAGACCAGGTAACATATAAAGGAAAAACTCAGTAGTAGGCCTTATCAATGGAGTTCAAGACATGGAAGAAAGCATCTCAGGTGTTGAAGACAAGATAGAAGAAACATATACCTCAGATGTTAGATCTAAAAAAAAATTGGGCACAAAACATCTAAGAAATTCAAGACACTCAGAACAGATCAAATATACAAACAATAGGAATAGAATAACACCTGACTGTTCAATGGAGATTCTGAAAGCCAGAAGGCCTGGACAGACTTTCTGCAAATTCAGAGTCTACAGGTGCCAGACCAGACTACTATACTCTGTCAAAGTCAAACTACCAGTAACAAAAGATGAGGAGCGAAAAAATTTCATGATAAAAACAAATGTAAACAGTACCTGTTTACTAATCCAGCTCTACAGAACATATTAGAACTTCAGTGTGAAGTGGTCAACTGCCTGTCAGAAATAACCAGGACGAAATAATCTCAGATCAGCAAATTAAAAGAGAGAACAAAACTTATATCCTAACAGGAAAATAGCAGGAATCATTAAGCACTACTCATTGATAACGCTTTATCAATCTTAGCATTAAACCTCCATTCCCTAATAAAAAGACTCAGAGTAGATTGGAAAACAGGACACATCCTTGCTGCATTCAAAACACTCACCTACTGTCAAGGATGAAAACTGCCTCAGGCTAAAAGACTGGAAAAGATTTTCCAAGGAAATAGACCCAAAAAGCAAAGCAGGTATAGATATTTTAATACATGACAAAATGGACTTCAAACCAAACTAATCAAAAGAGATAGAAACGATACTACATACTCACCAAAGGAAAATCTACCAAAGGATATTGCAAAATCCTAAGTATTTATGCACCAAATAGAAGGGTGTATAAATTCATATAAAAATCACTACTAAAGCTAAAATCACATATTGTCACTTACAAATTGATACTGAGTAACTTAAGTATTCTACTCTTGCCAGTAGATGGGTCATTCATACAAAAACTAAGCAGAAAATGCTGTAGTTAAATAACATTATAAATCAAATGAACCTAGCAGATATTTATAGGAGAGATCACTTAAACAATAAAGAATGTACCTTTTCAGCAGCTCATGTAACTTTTTCTAGAATTAATCACATTCTTGGTCACAAAGTAAGTCTCAACAAATATAAGCAAATTGATATAATTCCTTGCATCCTATCTGATCAGCATGGATTAAAGCTGAATATCAATAATAAAAACTATACAAACTCATTGAAACTGAACAACTTATTGCTGGATGAAAAATAGTTCAAGACAGAAATTAAGAAAGAAAAACATCTTAGAATTGAATGAAAACGAAAATGCAACATACACAAAAACCAAGGCCATTCTAAGTGGCAAGTTCATAACACTAAGTGCCTACAAAAAGAACTGGAGAGAGCTCACATTAGCAACGTCGTAATACACCTACGAGCTCTAGAACAAAACGAAGAACTCACACGATATAAGAGTAGGTAGCAAGAAATAAACCCAGGGATGAAGTCAAGAAAATACAGACAAAACACGACAAAGGATCAGTGAACAGAGTCCGTCGTCGTCCCCCCTCCCTTGGAAGATCAGTAAGATTCATAAACTTGTATCCAAATTAAGAGATAATGAGAGAAGAACTAAATTAATAAAATTAGAGATGAAAAGGGGGACATCATAACCACTCCAAGAATATCCAGAGAATCAAAAGGACATAATTTGCCTGGTGGTGGTGTCACATGCCTTTAATCCCAGCACTCTGGAGACAGAAGCAGGTGGATCTCTTTGAGTTTGAGGCCAAAGTGCTCTGTAGAGTGAGTTTCAGGACAGCTTGGGCTAAACAGAGAAACAGTATCTTGCAAAACAAAACAAAACCAAACCAAACAATAGGTATGGGGCATACTTCAAAAATCTGTACTCCACCGAAAAGAAATGGATACATTTCTGGATATGCCACCTACCAAAGTTAAATCAAGATCAGATAAACATTTTAAACAGATAAATACCCCATTGTGAAATAAAAGCATTAATGAAAAGTCTGTGGACCAAAAATGTTCAGGTTCAGATTGATTCAACCTTGACCTCTACTAGAGCGTCACAGATGAACTAACACCAATACCCCTCAAATTATTCCGTAAAAGAAAAACTAAAGGAATATTTCCTGTTTTCTAAGCCTCCTGATTACTCTAACACCTAAATTACACAGAGACCCAACAAAGACAGAGAATTACAGACCAATATCTCTTATGAACATAGACACAAAAATTCCCAATAAAATACTTGCATACAAAATCCAAGAACACATCAGAAAGTTCATCCACTATGATCAAGTAGTCTTTGTCCCAGGGATGGTTCAACACAGGTAAACTAAAAAATATAATCTACCACATAAACAAACTGAAAGACAAAATCCACACAATCATCTCATTAGATGTGAAAAAGACCTTTGACAAAAATCAAGTATCTTCTCATGCTAAAAGTCCTGGAAAGACTATGCATTTAAGTAACTTTCCTCAACATAATAAAGGCAATTTGCCACAAGCCCACAGCCTACATCAAATTAAATGAAGAAAAACTCCATCCATTTCTACTAAATTCAGAAATGAAAGAAGAATGTGTACTCCATACCTATTCAGTATAGTACTTGAAGTCTTAGCGAGAACAATAAGGCGACTAAAGGAGATTCAGGGGACACAAATTGGAAAGGGAGAAGTCAAAGTATCTTTATTTGAGATGATATGAATATAATCATAAAGAACCCTAAAAACTCCACCAGGGAACTCCTACAACTGATGAACATTTTCAGCAATGTAGCAGGATACAAGATTAATACACAAAAATCAGTAGCTTTCCTATAAACAAATGCCAAACAATGAGAAAGAAATCATGGAAACAATGCCCATATGTTAAAGGCTTGATCACTAGTCTCTGGTGCTATTGGGAGGCTGTAGACTCTTTGGGAGATGGGGCTTACCAGGAAGAAGTTACTGTGTTTGAGACAGGGTCTCATTATATAGCTCTGGCTGTCCTGCGGCTCTCAATGTAGACCAGGCTGGTCACGAACCCACAGAGATCTACCTGCCTCTGCCTCTACCGTGCCTGGCTAGTAAGCAGGAAGAAGTTGAATGAATGTGCCCTTGAAAGTGACATTGGAATGCTGTTGTCTTCCTCTTTGCACCTCACCACTGTGACGTGGACAGGCCTCCTCTGTCATGTGTTCTACTGTGTTATAGTGTGTTACTGCAGGCCAAATGTAGCAGGCTCAAGTGAATGTGGACTGAAACCTTGAACCCAAATAGACTTCCTCCATTTAAATGTATATTTCTTAAAAATATACTACATTTATTATTTGTCACAGTAAAACCTTTACAATATACATGCAAACTCTACTCTCATTCAGAAGTATTTCTAATCTTATTTTGATCATGAGTATTTTTATTTATGATCAGTAAATTATATTGCAAATAAAGCTCTTTTAATAATTCATTGCTTATTGTAATTTTATTTAACATTCAAGACTTCTAGTGATCCCTGTTGTATAAAATAATACCAGAAAATTGTTTAATTAGCAGTAGTGATTTTTGTATTAAATTTGCTGTGCAATATTGCTGAGACTAATATGATAACAAGAGACATGATAAATCTTACTTTTGAAGACAATGCTGTGCTATGGTTTTCCCTTGTATATAATTCAGTTAATGCTGGAATAAGATCATGATTTTAATCTTAGATATTTGGAATATAAATTTAAATTTTAAGTGTGAAATAGTGGTCCTTGATTTTTTTGAGAAATTATCTATGTTTAGGTTTAGTGCTATCCCTTATAGAATGACCAACTTAAAAGGTTATACGCATAATCTGGTAATTGCTCAGGTAATTTTTAATCATTCACTCATGGTTTCAGTCACTCCTGTATTTATAAGAACAGGAAAACATATATAGACTATAACTGAGCAAGTTGAGTTCCTCTGGTCACAGGCTATGTGTTGGCTATGTGAGTCACGCATCTGCCCCATTTCATTTACTGCATCTGATTCTAAGCCTTTGGGAAAGGGAAGAGCGGGCGATGACTTCCTTTGCTTACTAAGTATTTATTAAGTACTGTCTATGCCGGACTGTATTAGCATGAGGATTGCTGCAGTGAAGATAAGTGATCGGGAGCACATTTAATTTGTCATACTTGTAACCTGTGTAATCCTGCACCCACATGGTAACTCACAGACAGCTGTAACTCTAGTTCCAGGGGATCCAACACCCATTTTGCCAGGCATGCACAAAAATTGCACATATGCAAATGTGCCAAGCTCAATTATATATTAAAAAAAGTTAAAAAAAGTTTAAAATATTATAAATATTAAACTTGTTTGAATCAGTTCTGACCTTACAGAAAGTACATGATATCACAAATCTTTTTGGCCAGGTACTCTAGTGCTAGACTATAAATGCAAAGAGAAAATGGAATCAGTAACTGAATGATTGGTATTCTAAAGTCATACATGAAACGTTAGCCGTATTTAGTGTCCTTAAGTGGATTTTATGGGTCCTGCTCCTCTAAAGGGCACTGGAAGAACTTAATATCTTTTTATTAAAAATGAAATCTGAATGGCACTTGGCCGCTTCCCATCTTCCGATTAGGTGAAGAAGCAAATGTGACTTCCTTCTTGCACAATCATGTTGCCCATATGCTAGTTTGTATTTCCTTTGCAGATGTTTCTTACCCAGCCTGAGCTCTTCTATGGCAACACATACCAACGTGGAGGTTCAGAAGATCTCCACCAATAGCTAAGGGCATACACACACAGTTCGGGGCAGTCTGCTATTTAAAGCAGAAAGTGGAAGCAAAGATTAAGGATCAGACTTCTCAGTAAACCGTTTCATGAGACTGTGTCATAAGGACAAGAGAACATAATCTTGTTTGTCTTCAGAGAGCCCTGGGTTCAAATTAACAACACCATTTAATACATTCCTTGTGTCTCCGTTTAATATCATCCTCATAGCTTTGCCAAGACGTTGAGTCTGAATGGTGTATGTGAACTTTGTATGATGTGTTTTGATTAGTCATTCAAATTTCTAATTAAAAAATTATACATGTGGTGAATAAATACATTCTTATATGGTGCTTACATAATCCAAACTTTAGGCAATCAAAGTACACTGGTCTCATTAGTGGTGGTCTTTTAACCATTGGTTGTGTCTTTCTAGGCTTTTGGAAGTATTCAGTGACTAGCATGTGTACACACATTGGAGACATTGAATACTTAGTTATTAATCTAATTTTGATGCAGTTAGGTTCAAGCTGCATGTAGAATATCTTATTACATATCATTACAATTTTCAGATTTTTCTCATTTTAAACATTTTATTCTGTGAGTCTAAATGCCAAAGTAAGATATTTGCTATTAGTATTTAGAAACTTAATAACATATCATTTTTGTTACATCTAGAGTAAAAACAGAATACTCCTATTTATCAAAATTGTATTTCCTCAAATTTTTATTATGAACTCAAAATTTAGCAACTTAATTTTTCATAGACATATTTATCATTTAACATGCATCACAGCTTTATTAAATATATTTATTAAATATAAAGATTGGTCCTTGTCAGGCCTGCCCTTTCCTTGCAGAGGTTTCAACCAACTGTCTGCATTGTCTCTGATCTTTTGGGAGCCAGGCAGCCCCAAGACCTTCCCAGAGGCCCTAATGAAAGGACAAAGGGAACAAAAGCTCTTTGTCCTTCCCCAAGAACAGGAGGAATGCTGCCTAGTGGCTTGCTCCTTGTAGCTTGCTTACCCGTGACTGTCAGCTCAGACATGGCATCACTCACAATGGGCTGGGGCCTCCCACATCAGTCACTAATTAAAGAAATCCATCATAGGCTTGGCTGCAGGCCGTTCTATGAAGGCATTTTCTCAATTGAGGTTTTCTCTTCCTAAATGACGCCAGCTTGTGCCAACTTGACATAAATCTAACCAGCACGATTGACCCCTTGTCAACTTGACCACGCAGATACATCACTGTTCAACTAGAATTTTTTTCTCATTTGTCCTCAAGATGACATGTTAATATGACAAAGTAGAACATTCTAACTTTTTAAGAGTCCCACAGTCTTTAAAGTTCAAACACCTTAAAAGTCCAGTCTCTTTATAATATTCAAAGTTCGGGCCTTTCTAAAATATTCAATCTCACTAAAACCCCCAAATCTCTGTAAACCTCCAGTCTCTGAAGGCAATCCCTTAGTAGGGGCTTCCTCCTGGATCTCGGATAGGCACAAACCACACCCAAACACCCATTTTCACAGAGGGATCCTTTATTAAGCTTGGGAAAAAAAGTTAAAGTGAACTACTTTCTGACTCAGGCAGAAAACAGCCCCAAATGGCCTTGCAGGTGTCATTCCTAAGAGAAGGGGAGGTCTGTGTTGGAATGGGCTAGGATGCCATGGTGATACCGGATGAGGGGAAGGGGACAAGGGAAAGGGTGAAGGGGTATTTGCCCCACAGGGACCAAGGACTGCCTCTGGATAGAGACGAGACAGATGTGGCCCATAGGCAAATGGCAGTTTGTAAAATAAAGATGGGAAATCCTGTGTTAGGATGAAATGTTCCATTTTAATTGGGCATGTTAATTAGGTGAGCCAAGTGGAACTTTTGATTGCTGGACCTTGGTAGTCAGTCTCAGGAGGAAAAGTAGACAAATAGGGGGATAGACCTTGCTGGCTACCTTTGGGAATGCATTGGTTTTTTGTTTTTGTTTTTGTTTTCAAGGCAGAGGGAATGAGGGAGAAGGGCAAAGCCTGCTAGAACCACATGCTTGAGTGGGCTAGGGTCCCTTCAGTCTCTAAAAATTTAGTTTCTTAGCTGTGGGTTCCTGTAAAATCAAAAATCAGTTGCATATTTGCTTACTTCCAGAAGGAAGAATCAAGGTACATTCACAAAACAAAGCAAAACTAAACTCCAGCACTGTAAATAATTTAGTATCCTCTGTCTGGGATTCATTCATGTTCCTCTGGCCTCCAAAGGGCTTTGCCATTCACAACACAACACAGCTTGTCTTGTAGTCTCAAGCCGATTGTATTCCACAGCGCGGCTTTGCTGGGCAGTGCTACTGGAATCTCCAAAATGCTGCAGTCTCCTGCTGCAGTGAGGCTGTATTTTCACCAGTAGCCACTTCTGGGCTCTCCGTAGGGACTTCACCCTGCCAGGTGGTGTCAAGCAATAACCTCTCTCTGTAACCCTTTTACTGCAGCTGAGACTTCACCACTGGCCTCTCCCAGCCCATCTTCAGGGACTGCAGCCATACCACACAATGCCAAGCCTTAGCTGTTCTCTATGGCGTCTTGAGGCCTTCAAAACTAGCCCCACCTGCGTGATTCTTACACTACCAAGTTCTGCTGCCAGCATAAGATGCAGTGGAGGGGACCCACAGTTCTATGTGCCCACCCCCCGAGGATATTCTCCCAGATTTCCCATCAGTAATACTGGTCTCTTCTCATCACAGCGGATTCTTCAGCCCCTGCTGACCAGCATCAGTTGTTCCCATAAAGCAGAGGTCCCTGGCTTCTTGTTAACACACTGACTCGTCAGCCCCAGCTGACTGAAACTATAGATCCATAATTCAGTGTATCTCATAAATGGCCCCAGTAGTCTTTAAGGAGCTCTCAAACTTCCATTTGGAATGTCACATGTCAGACCTTCATTGCCTGTGTATCTTTCAACATTCTCATCTTCCAAGCTTCCCCTTCCGAGCAGCCCAGTGTGTCTTCAGTACTCAATAGCTTTTCCAGCCCAAAGTTCACCTGCTAACACAATTTTCCAAAAACTCTTGGTCATGTCTCTTAAAACAATTCCCCCCTGCTAGTAACAGTTTCTTTCTTAGTTAGGGTATCTATTTCTGTGAACCAAGGCTAGAAGCAACATGGGGAAGTAAAGGTTTATTTTTTCCTTACACTTTGAGATGCCAATCCATCAGTGATGGAGATCAGGACAGGAACTTGGGCAGTGCGGGAACCTGGAGGCAGGAACTGAAGCAGAAACCATGGAAGAATCCTGATTACTGTCTTGCTCCTAAGGGCTTACTCAGTTTGCTTTCTTTATAGTACCCTGGATCACCATCCCAGGGATGGCAATACCACACAATGAGCTAATTAAAAAAAATGGTAACTATGGGCTTATCTGGTCTGGTTAATTTTATAAATTGATAATCTCTGTTTCCAGATGACACTAACAATGTCACGCTGCCGAAACACATATAGACTTCAAGAAGATGCAATGAAAATTCTATAAGTAAATAAATTTTATAAATAAGATGATTTGACTTTTATACTTTTCTGCTTTGTTTTGAACAGTCTTTCTTTCCATCCTCTTCCTCCCTCTTTTCCTCTCTCCTCTTACTCCATTCTATCCTCTTCCTCCCTCTTTTCCTCTCTCTTCTCTCACTCCATTCTATCCTCTTCCTCTCTTGCCCTCCCTTCTTCTCTGTGTCCCTTTGTCCCCCTCCACTGCCCTACAGGTTGAACTGAGGATCCGTGTTTGCTAAATGTTTTACCTTTATCTAGATTTGTATTTTCTAAAGAATTCTTTTTGTTTCTTTGCATGAAAATAAATAGTAACAAGCTCCTTCATTGATGCAGTGGTATTAGCCATGATCAATCAGTACTGTCTCTGAAGTCACCTGCCTTTGGTTTCAATTTTGCATATTCAGTTTCTACTCACATGCACTTGCATCCTTTACATAGACATGCATATTCATCTTTGTGTAGGTCTATATGTTTTTCTGTGTTTATAAGTGTTTGTGTCTGTCCATTGTGTGTGCAGGCCAGAGGTTGACATCAGATGTCTTCATCGTAATTTTTGAGACCTATTCTCTCGTTGAAGTTGGAGTTCAGTAGTTTAGCTAGATCGGCTGGCTGTCAGCATGAGGACCTGTGTGTCACTGCCTCACCAGCACTGGGACTGCATAATTGCATGCACTGCCACACCCATCTTTTTACCTGGGTTCTTGAAGATCCCATGCCAGGTCCTCATGCTTATGTGGCTACTGCTTTACCAGCTGAGACCTCTCAGATCCCTACATATTCAAATTTTGATAATTTTATTTTTCACATATAATGTAAAAAGACTTAAGTAAAAAGAAAAATATTATATGTTTATAATATTTTCCCCTAAAAACCACTATCTTTTGGGTACTCATTCATGCTTAAAAGCTGTGGTCATTTGCATTTGCTGTTTCTCTCTTAGATGAACTTCACTGGGTATATAGCTTCCCAAATTTTAATTCCTTACTAATTAACAGTGGCCTCATTGTTCTTTCCCAGCGGATAACTTTCCTTACATTTATACAGGTCCTCAGCTATGGCAGCAGATAGAACTAGGCTGTTGTTTCCTGTGTAGCTGGAGGAAAGTTCTTGTGATGATGAGTGTATGTTTGAGGTCTCCATTCTTTTTTTTTTTTTTTTTTGGTTTTTTGAGACAAGGTTTCTCTGTGGCTTTGGAGCCTGTCCTGGAACTAGCTCTTGTAGACCAGGCTGGCCTCGAACTCACAGAGATCCGCCTGCCTCTGCCTCCCGAGTGCTGGGATTAAAGGCGTGCGCCACCACCACCCGGCGAGGTCTCCATTCTTTACTACGGAGCTATTCCTGTTGGTACCGTTATTAGGACCCATTAGAAAATGGCTTAACACAGAGCATGTTATTTCAAATTTCTATTTGTTTGTTTGAGGGAAGTAGCAGGCATGCCATACTGCCTCATGTGGAGGTCAGAGGACAACTAATGGGTTGTTCCTTCCAATATTTTATAGCGCAAACTCAGGTTGTTAAACTTGACGGCAAGCACTGTTGAGACATCTGTCAGCCCTAGTCTGGCTGTAAATTAACATATTGGACATAGTAATTTTATAAGTATGAATTATTTAATTTTATTTAGAAATAGACTTTTAATGTATGTCAACATTGGTAAGTAGTAAGTTAATTTTTGTACTGGGTTTTTTTTTTTAACTATGTGGAGCATATTATCTGAATGTAGAGATGAGTTTATTATGACTGAGATGTTATAATTTCTGAGTGCTTTTAGCAGGTGTGGAGATAGGTACTTAGTCTGATGGCTGATGGTTCGGGTGGCTTTCTTTCATGTAGTAGCTAAGAAAATGCATAGTCAAGTGCTCAATTTTCTGTACTCACTTTGTGGCAAATCATCATGATTACTGTGTATTCTGGAGCTTTTGAGCAGCATGCTCTGCTGCTGCCTTAGAACGGCTTCTGTGACTGAGAAACAGTGAGTTTTACTTGTAGTCAAGATAGCAATGCAAGAGAATGTGAAAGTTTAAAAATCCCAGTATGAAACGTAGCTGAATATATAGTGGATGGCTATGGGGCGTGTGAGCTACTGAAACGTAGCTGAATATGTATAGATTGGGTGACTTTAGGATGTGTGAGCATTTATCTTTCTTGTTGGAAGTTTGTAAATTGTGATCATTCCACAGATATTATGTACTAAGTATTAGCATAAATAATGTGATTTAGACTGAAAAACCCGAAGTTAGATCTATTTCTCATTGATAAAAAAATCATTGAACTTCTGACCACTCTAAGAGTTTCAGGGGTACCAGGTTGTGAGGCTTGGGATACACACCACATTGCTGGATGGAATAGTTTCTTTGAAGGCAGGACAGCATTTAGGGCTTCTCTGTGCTTGTGAGGAATCTTCTCTGCTCTTCTCTTCCTGAAATTTTTACCAAGAGTGAATAGGGTAGTTCAGGAATTAAGTGAAAATTATGTTGTTAGTTACTGTATCATCATTTATTTAGAAAATTACATTGTTTATCTAGGTGAAAATTACTTAATTTCATGAGTTTTCTTTTTTTTTTTTAGGTTCTGTTTATGAACCTCTTAAAAGCATTAATCTTCCAAGACCTGATAATGAAACCCTTTGGGATAAATTGGATCATTATTACAGAATTGGTAAGTACCACCTGAGGAAATGGAAATCATAGTTAACTATAACTAGTGTTCACTGGTCCATAGTTATATTTCATATATTATGTTGAGATATTATTCTATAATTTGGTGATTGAGTAATTTTACTGTTTAAGTACTATATATTCCAGTTGTATATCTATGGTACATAAAGGGAATCCACAGCTAATATCTGGCGCAAGAATAATTTTGTTACCAATATCTTTTGTATCACTTGAACCTTCCTAAATATTAATAGATTCTTTTTTTTATTATTTTGGCAATTTGAGACAGTGTCTTTCTGTGTAGTCCTGGCTGTCCTGGAACTCTCTATGTTGACTAGGTTGACCTTAAACTGACAGATCTGCCTGTCTCTGCCTCCTCAGCGCTGGATTAAAGGTCTGTACAACCACGTCAGCCTTAATAGATTTTAAAACTTGAGTATGTCTTCCTTTTGTTTAATAGACAGATGTTTTATATGGGTATTACCTTGACCATTTACATATATGTAGTTAGTTTCTAATGAACCGAACTTAAAGAATCAGTCTCAGGTACTTATTCCCATTAACAGTATCAGCCATCTGGAGGTTTTGGTTGTTGGTTTGTTTGATTTTAAGTTTTGTTTGTCCAAGCTCAATATGGCAAATTTGTTTTTCAATGTGAGTAAGGAGCTTTGAGATATATATGAATGGAATCCTTTGTTCATCAAACCATAAATTAGAATGCCTATTTTTTGCAATCTTGCTTCTTGTGTTATTTATTGTTCTCTTATGATGAGTATAAAATTTTATTCATCTCCTCAAACATGGTTTTTTTTCTGTTTTAACCTCGTATCAGCTTTATTTCAGCTAATTTTCAATCAAGATTCTGACATGCATTCTTATATTGTCCTTTTTTGTTATCTTTATAGCAATAACAAACTAAAGAGCACTAATTGTAGTTTTAAAAGAAATAGCCAGTATTTACTTTTGCACTGTAGGGACCAGTTCTTTACCATTAGAAAGATAGTGTTCTGGGAAACATTTGTTAGTCTGAGAAAACAATACTGACTGTGGTGGCCCGACTGGAACGCAGCATCCAGGAGGTAGAGATAGGACGATTATGAATTCCACATTAGCTGCTAGTAAGATCTTGTCTTAAGAAACAAATAAACAAACAAACAACAACAAAAAAGTGTTAATGTCAGAGCTGGAAAAGGGGAGTTGTTGGGGAGTAGAATGGAAAACTTTCTTCTAAGCACAACATGGATGTTGTGCTCTTGGACTTAGAAGATCTGTGTAAGATTGAGCCTAATAACATCCTGTGTTCTAAGAGGCTGCTTGCTCGTCCTGGCCACCCAGAACTGAAATAATCACACAGATACTATATTATTTAAAACACTGCTTGGCCCATTATCTCTAGCTTCTTATTGGCTAACAGTTATATCTTAATTTAACCCATTTCTAGTAATCTGTGTATCACCACATGCCTGTGGCTTACCGGGTAAAGTTCCCAGCGTCTGTCTCCAACAGGGCTACATGGCTTCTCCCTTGCTCTACCGCCTTTCTCCCAGCCTTCAGCTTAGGTTTTCCCGCCTACATAAGTTCTGCCCTATCAACAGGCCAAGGCAATTTCTTTATTAATTAATGGTTTTCACAACATAAAGAGGGAGTCACACATCACCCCTGTCATGGAGTAGAGGGGCCTTATGGAACCCCACCCCTACCTAAAGATTTTTATTTGGTTGATAGGGAAGGGAGAGACAAATTTTCTTCAGTTATAATCCACTGGTAAGGTGCCAAAGCTCCTGTAAGCAAACCTTTACTCTCGTAAGCAACTTGAATGAAACTCAATGGACCACCAAAGGAATGAGGAAGGCATTAAGTAGGAGGAGGCTAGTTGAAAAAAGATAATGGCGAATATGATCAAAATACAGTATCTGTATACATCAAAATGTCATAATGAACCCATTATATATAATTAATATATGCTGTTACATTGTTTAAATGAAAAGAGAAAAAGAAAAGCATTGTTATTGTAATGTAGATTATATTGATTTTGTGTATTTGGGGAAAAACTGTTTATACAGAATTAAAGTTTCCTTTAGGAAATGTAAAAATGTCATGTAGGCTGTTTTCCTAGTTTGGGACTCCCATCCAGAGCAAAGCCCTGATTTCAGCCCTTGCTTTGTCCATACTCATTTCCCTGTTGCTGTTCTTGCTATATAAAAATGGGATCCCTAACCTGCACAATTGAGTGAGTAAATGAACGCCTTGGTAAATAGCAGTCATCAGTGAAACATGGGGCTCTGGCCTGTTTTGTGCTCTTACTTCTTCCTCCCTAAATTGCTGATCATTTAGTTTTTATAATGCAGAAGAACTGGCCGTATGACTTAGGAAGTTAATGATATCATGTGTTGTACATTTGCCTTAAGTTTTCTAGTTTGAGTTTGACCAAAATAGTCAGGCTTTTTGGTTAATATTTTCTCCCCTGTATCTGATGTTATTTTAATAAGTTTTGTACCATTTATTAACATTAACCTGCATAATAATGACAAACTTTTCTAGTGCTCTAATTAGTTGAGTGCTTTCTTCAGAACTATAAAGACACCTTCAGGCAGTGTGGATTTCCACCTGGCCAGAGTGACATGATGTGGCTGAACATCTTTGAAAGTTTTATGCTAAAGCTAAGTTTAGAAACAATAAACTGTTAAAAAATAGGATGAATAAACCAAGAGAAGGATTGCTTGTGCATTCATTCCTTGTCTTCTTTTTTTCTTCTTGTTTGTAGTCAAATCAACAATGCTGATGTATCAAAGTCCGACTACAGGGCTCTTTCCTACTAAAACATGTGGTGGAGATCAGAAGTCCAAAGTCCATGAGAGCCTGTACTGTGCTGCAGGCGCCTGGGCTCTGGCTCTAGCATACAGGTGAGCTGTGTTTGCTCTCCTACTAGCTTCCAGTAGACTAGTCTTATAGAACCAAGACATTGAAAGAGGCACATTTTGAATATCATTTGATAAATTCAAGTATAGACTGTGTATTATATAAAACAGCATCAACTCTTAAGTGTCTTGACTGTAGTTAATGCTGTTTATGGTTATATAAGAGAATTTTTTTTCCTCTAGAGATGCTTCTAATATTTATAGCCTTCAAATAATGAATAAAAATTATACTTAGATATGGAATACAAGACAAGATAATGTTAATAGCAAGTGAATCTAGGTAAAGAATAAGTGATTTATTTTGTAAACCACTTTTAACTTTTTTTTTTTTTTTTGGGTTTTTCGAGACAGGGTTTCTCTGTGGCTTTGGAGCCTGTCCTGGAATTAGCTCTTGTAGACAGGCTGGTCTCGAACTCACAAAGATCCGCCTGCCTCTGCCTCCCGAGTGCTGGGATTAAAGGCGTGCGCCACCACTGCCCGGCAACTTTTTTGTACTTTTGAAAGTTTTGAAATAGCACAGGAACAGAACATTGTTTTACAGAGGGGCTAAAGTCAGACAGTAGCCTTTCCCAAAGACCTCAGAAGAGAATTGAGTCTTACTTTGCTGGGCATATTATCCATGCAAAATTGGTAGGTAATGTCACCCACCAATCTGTGTCTGATATCAGGGAAGAAATAGTATACAGGACAAATGCTTACATCACATAGGCTATAATATATGCCAGTCATGAGTAATTTACTTTTCTGACATTCTGCCCCCTCTATGCCTATGATAGCTACAGAAACAGAATTTAGCATACTTCATTAATGAGGCATGGGCAGTTTTTATTAAGTGGCAGTGATCTGTAGATATTTAAGTGAAACAATGAGCATATCTCTCTTCCTTTTTTAGCAGTGGTTATTTCTTGTACCTGTTAAGGTCATTCATAATTAAAAGACTTTTTTTTTTTTTGCCCAGAAAGAACATCTTAGTCTACTTTAATGATTAGATTTTAGGTGTTATTTTTTAAGACAAGAAAAGTAAAATATGAATAATTCATTTGTAAATTAAAAACTGACAGCAGAATATATCATATGTATCGTTGGGTGTGTGTTTAGTCGAGGGCCTCTTTAAGGACTGATGTGTTCCCTGGGGCACAGCAGAGAAAGCTTATGCCTGTCTTCATTTCTGCTTCTTTGAATCCAACCGGGAGTTACATATCATAAAGAGATAGTTTGTCTGGCTGGAGAAATGGCTCAGAGGTTAAGAGCATTGCCTGTTCTTCCAAAGGTCCTGAGTTGAATTCCCAGCAACCACATGGTGGCTCACAACCATCTGTAATGGGGTCTGGTGCCCTCTTCTGGCCTGTAGGCATACATGGAAGGAATGTTGTATACATAATAAATAAATAAATATGAAAAAAGATAGTTTGTCTGCATTTTGTAACTGAATTTAAAATAATTGTGGGTGATTTTTTTAAATGTAGAAATAAGCTTTAAATTTTAGCTAGATCATTGTAGAAAATTCTCGTTTAAAAAGAATTTACTCACTCTTATAAAGCTGTACAAGTTTTACCATGAGGATTTTTTTTTTTAAATTGCAGCATTTTCTACATCTGCTGGGAAGATGAAACTTCACTGGCAGAATTAGTAGATGTCGCCAGAACACAGGATTAGTCAGTAGTTGAATACTTAATTATCAAAAGCTCTACTCCCTTTTCAAATGCAATTCCAATTTGTTTCCTGAGTTATCTCTCTCACCCAGGCGCATTGATGATGACAAGGGAAGGACCCATGAGCTGGAGCACTCTGCTATAAAATGTATGAGAGGAATTCTCTACTGCTATATGCGTCAGGCTGATAAGGTAAAGCATGTGGACCGAAATTCTCATATCGTTCTAAAGGATTAATTTAACCAGCACTGCAATAGCGTCTTGTGAAGAATGTACTTTGAAAAAGGTAAAGCCAATTTCTAGACCGTCCATGGAGTTTAAATCAGCCTCTTCCTTCCCAGCCCAAGTCTTTGAAATCCTGAAGGTGAGGTAGCAGCTTCAGTGAGAGAGGATTGAAAATTATTTCAACTTGAATTTGTGCTCCTGGTTTGTTTTTTGCTGTGATAAAGATACAGATTCTCGGGAAGCTAACAAATAAAACTAGTTCTAAACAACTTATTATTTAAAGAATATCCTTGTCAACCTTAATTTTGGATGTGTGAATTGCTGTCGCAAAGGGGAATTTTAAAAGTGTAATGTCTCATTCATTTGCATGCAAAGATGCCAGGGATTACAGTGTTGTCAGATAGAACCTTATGATGTTATATGGAAATGAAAGAAACAATACTTTTAGCATGGTTTGTCTAAACTGTAAAGTTCTAGATTTGTATAATACGCTGTTCCCTTTACTTACCTACTATATTGAGTCCGTAACTCCTGACATGTTGTCCACATATATATTTATGGTGTTCCTAAGATGACATCAGGTTTAATGAGTCTCATCAAGGTCATAGTTGGTGGTTCACTATAGCAAAATGAGACAGAGCATTAATGAACAAGAGGAACCTGGGTATGTAGGAAACAAGGCCCAGCTTCCCAGAACAGCACGTGAAAGATGCTGTATGCCAAGGTAGCTCATTAGAGCTCTTTTTCCCTCAAGATTTTTATTAGTGTAGGTACCCTCTGCCTAACACCCAAATTCCATAGAGCTCTTTTTCCCTCAAGATTTTTATTAGCGTAGGTACCCTCTGCCTAACACCCAAATTCCAGACTCCTAAGAGGAAATTTTGTGTGGCCTAAACCACATCAATTTTAGACATGCACGCCACTCTTAGGAGAGAATAGTGGAAACCCTTCCAAATACAAGTTAGCTCACGGGGCCAACAGTGACACTTGTAAACATTCTTTTCTGAAGTTGTCAGGTGCGGACTTACTGGACCTGCTCTCTTCAGGACAATCAATGGGTTGATGCGCTGGCTTCTAATTTTACCAGCTGCATCATTTTAGATAACCTGACTTCCACATGCTTCTGTTTTGTTTTATGTTGTTTTTTTTTTTTATTTGTAAACTATGAATCCCATTCATACCTGCTTTATACAGTTCCTGTGAGGAGAGTGAAATAGAGTACAAAAAGTACTTGGGGTACTGGTCCTCCAAGTATTAATGTTTTCCCTCTCCTGTTAGACGGTGCCCTTCCAACTTCTTCACCTGGGCAAAGATGCACAGCAATGATTTCTTAATGGTTTGCATGATATGAATATATTGTCTTAACTTCTACTTAAAAAACTGATGTAACTGTGGTTACTTTTTTTTTGAAATGTGATAATACTGTTCACTTTCTGAGTATCCCTTCAGGAATGCTAAGTATCTTTAAAAGGTCAACGTTTCTCTTTAGGAAGTATTGTAAGAGTCACGAATTTCATGTTTTTGTCAGACAAGCTGACAGACCTAATTTGGAACTGTTCATCAAATGGAAGGCCATGATATAATGACATAAAGCTTTCTCCCTCCCTTTGGGGTATGAGTAGTCAGTGGGTAATGGCCCTTTCTAAATATTATTCACTTTTACCAAGTAGTTACCACAATTATGTTTTCTTTTAAATAAAGCTTGAGTTTAACTTAAACTATTTGAAATCCTTCAAATTATAAGGAACTAACATTGCTTTCCATAGGTATTATTAATGTACACCATTAAAATAAATGGGGAGTTGAATTATTTTGAATTTTTATCATACTAAAACTACTTCCATGCCGGAGACATAAACAATGCCTACATCTTTTTCTAGAGTTCTAATGACAAACTGAACTATTGCACTGAAGTTTACTCTGGGGAATGAGTGGGTTTATTAGGATGACTTATAGTGAATGTGCTTTAAGGCACAGGAGTATATGTGGCCTTAAAGCAGCCACACTGGAAGGTCTGCACCCAGCATGGGTGGTGACTCGTCCATGGCCACATAGATGGGACCTCTCCCGAGTCCTTGCTAGCTTATATATATTAACTCTTTTCTGAGTCCATTCACAATCAGGGTGGAATACATAGAATTAACTGGTAGGGCAGGAGTTAGATGTTTCGGTGATAATCCTGTGACTCTTCTTGTGCCTACTCCAATGATGGGCTATCCACAGTCAGCAAGCCAGCCAGGATGATCTTTTGTAAGCTGGCACAGCTAAACTCATGAAGGTGGTGATAGTTGATGACTCAGGGAATAGTCCTGGACAGCATTGTCTGTTCCACATATATATTAGGGTTTCAAGTAATTTTATTATCATAACCTTTCTTGAGCCCTCTATCTTTTTGGATAGGGAAGTGGAATATATTACTATAATCCACACAGAGTGCGAGGGATTGATTCAGAGACTGGATGTTATACCTAGATTAATGTCAGTTACCATATGTTCTTTGAACTTTTCATGGTGAGATGTGAACAAACACCTATTGCCCCAGAAAGGGCATAAACAACAGAACAAAGTAGAGTTCTACTAAATCCAACTTGGCAAGCCTATGAGTTTCATATGCTTACCTACATGGATGAAGGGTTAGTTATACAGCACAGATCACTCCAAAGCAGCCATACCACCAAAAAATCACATCACCTTAGCTTCCCAATGACTGCCCAGATGGAATCTCCTCCTTCAACACTACAGACTCTACCATCAGTCTAGACCACAAACCACATACATGTAGGTCACGCTTAAAAACATATGTGAAGGAGATGCAGGATAGAGAGACAGAGATCTCAGTTGAGGTTGAATAACCCTCCTCCTAAGACGGAAGGTCAGCAGGCCGTACCTTTTCGTTGTCGTTGTTGGTTTTTTTGTTTGCTTGCTTGTTTCGAGACAGTCTCTTTGTAGCTCTGTGTAAAATATTTGTTTAACTAGACAAAGATGTGTTACCATTGTTTGTGTTGCATTTGTTTAACTATGTAAAGGTGTGCTACATTTGTTTATGTGGTATTTGTTTAACGATATAAAGATGTGTTGCTTTGCCTGCCTAAGGCACTTGATTGGTCTAATAAAAAGCTGATGGCTGATAGCTAGGCAGTAGAGGGTTAGGCGGGCCTGGTGGGAAGAGAGAACAAATAGAAGGGGAATCTAGGATCAAGAGAGGAAAGGAGAGAGATCAAGGGAGAAAGAGAGGGAGATGCCCAGGGTCAGCCGGGCAGCAAGACAGGGAGGAAGCAGTAAATGTAGAACATTCAGAATGAAAGAAAGGTAAAGAGCCCTGAGGCAAAACATAGATGAAGAGAAACAGGTTAATTTAAGTTATAAGAGCTAGTGGGGCAAGAACAAGATAAGGCTGAGCTTTCATAACTAATAATGTCTCCATTTCATTATTTCGGAGTTGGCGTTTTGAGAAAGCCTGCTACATAGCCCTAGTTGTCCCGGAACTCACTCTGTAATCCATTCTGGCCTTGAACTCACAGAGATCTGCCTGTCTCTTTCTCTACTTCTGCCTCTGCCTCCCAAGTGCTGGGACTAAAAGTGTGCACTACCATACCCAGGCTGGATCTTAAGGGTCTATTCCAGGTAGCAACAGCAGCTCTGATGAAGGGAGTTGTTTTAGTTTTATATATGTTTCTGTGATAAAACATCCTGACAAAAAGCCTCTTGGTAGAGAAAGGGGTTTATTTAGCTGTTATTCCAATTACAGTCTAGCATTTTGGGACTGTTAAGGCATGAAGTCACCCAACATGTAATGTCCCACCCACAGTCTAGCACATAAAGGATAAGCATACCCTTGCTTGCTCCTACAAAGCTAGCTTTCTCCTCTTGTGCAGTTCAGGCCATCCCCACCTAGACTCTTGCTGCTTACAAGGTGCTGAGTCTTCTTACTGCTATTAAAAATCAAGGCAGATATTCCCACAGGCCAACCTGATCTAGATAATTTTTCAGAAAGATACTGCACAAAGATTTTTAGTTTTTTTTCCTTTTGAAACCAGCACAATGGTAACAGTAAGAGAGAAGTAGTCTAAGCATCACACCTTCTATTACTTCTTCCCTTCTGGGTGAGTCTTCCTTATGGATTGATGGCAGGGCGAATATTGTTTTATTGCATGTGTGTGCCAAACACTCATGTGGAGGTCAAAAGACAACCTGCTGAAGTTGGGTTTTGCTTTCCACCAAATGAGTCCCAGGAATGAACTCAGGTTGCTTGACAGCAAGCATCTTTACCTGCGCAGCTCACACCTACCTATGAACGTGTGTTTAGTGTGTGTGTGCACATGCACACGTGTGCATGCTTGCATGCATGCATATACTATGGTGCATGTGTAGAGGGCAGAAGACACCTGAAAGGAGTGAGTTCTCAGTTTCCACCATGACTCAGGATCAGGCTTGGTGGCAACCTTCTTTCTTTAAAGAGTGAAATGACCTTTTCACATTTTCTTACAACTAAAGCAAGCACACTTGTGTGACTATGCTGTTTGGCCTCAAGCCTTATATTCTTTGTTTTGTGAAATTGATTCAGAATCTAGAAAGTCTGAGTTTTTCTTGTTTCAGTGAGAATGTGTGTATGTGTTTAATATGCTTCCTGAGCATACAAAAATCATAAACTAAAAGATATTTTACATTTATTAGGGTGTTGAAGTGAGTACATGGAATTGGCCTTGATTTGTAGGATATGAAACAGTATCATTTTGTGTCTTATTACTTTGTCTGAGCTATTATTTATTAATGTCTTCTTCCTAATATTCCGTTTGTTCTTTCCTGGCTAGTTTTATGTCAGCCTGCCACAAACTAGAGTCATTTGGGAAGAGGAACCACAGTTGAGAAAGTGCCTCCACCATATTGGCCTGTAGGAAGTCTGTGGTGCATTTTCAAAATTAGTGACTGATGTGGGAGGACTTGGCCCATCATGGGTGGGGCCATCCTTGGGCTGGTGTTCCTGGGTTCTATAATAAAACAGACTGAGTAAGCCTCAAGGAGCAAGTAAGTAGGCGCTCTCCTCAGTGGTGTCTGCATCAGCTCCTGCCTCCAGGCCCCTTCCCTGACTTCCCTTTGGCAGTGATGTGGAAGTGTAAATGAACTAATCCCTCTCCTTCACAAGCTGGCTTTGGTCATGGTGTTTCATCACCTTAGAAGCCCCAGCGAGACAGCTCTTCTTTACTGCCCTTGCGATGAAAGCACAGAGCTTCATGGCTGCCCTGCAGTTGGCCTAGAGGGCTTTCACTGGCTGTGCCCGTGCTTAATTTCATTCACAGTGCTGCTGAGTAGTTTTGAACCAATGAGAAATCACTGAACTTTTGTAAAATTTGTTCTTCTAGAACACATACAAAGATGTGATGATTATGTCCCTCTAAGTGTGTATTTTAAGGCTATAAATTAAAAATAGATGACAAACTAGCTATCCCAAATAAACTATTTACTCACAGTGGGAAAAAGTTTTCATGAAAAATTTAAAATACCAGTAAAACAAATTCTGATATGGTTTAGAAACATGCACTATATTCGTTTTCTTGATCTTAGGAAATGCTAGGTGGCCTGTAAAATACTAATTAATGTATTTTGTTTCTTGACTGTTCTCATGAGTACATTTTGTTTGAAGTTGACATACAGCACACCCCATTAATTTTCAAAGTGTACAGAATTTGATTTTTTTCTGAAATCTTAAATTGCATACCTCTTAGCAGCTTTGAAATTCAAAGCCATTCTATAACTTCCCGTGTGAGCATCTTTAATCATTTAGCAGTGAGTTTTCCCCTGACACAGTGCTTAGAAATAAAGTCTCCTGCTGGGTTCTTGCATGTCTTAAAGACAAATGACAAGCATCATCTTGTCAACAGCTGCGGTGGCTTCATTCACCTGACAAAGCCTCATCCTGTTAGATCCCTGTTACATGGTGTGCTGTTAGTTGTCAGCTTGACACAGGTATGACCTGAGGAAGGAGGGAAGATCGATCAGATCACCTCCATCAGATTGGCCTGTGCTTCATGATTAACATGCTCGGGCTCAGCCCGCTGTGGGCAGTGTCACCTCTGGGCATGCTGTCTTTGGCTATGTCAGAAAGCCAGCTGAGCACCATGTGGTGAGCAGTGCTTCCTTCATGTCTCTGCTTCATGTTTTGAGTTCCTGTCCTGACTTCCTTCAATGATGGGCTGTAACGTGTAAGCTAAGTATCAGTGTTTATCACAGCAGCAGAAGAGCACTCTAGGACAGAGGGGGTTAATGATGTGCTGGACCTGACCGGGTTTGGGGGAGGATTGTGGAGGAGCTTGGTACTTTTGGCTGGCAAAGCCATTGAGTCCTCAGAGGGATTGGAAGATAAATGTATTGAGAGAAATGCCAACTATGGAAGCTTGGCTTGTGAAATCTCAGGGAAGTTTGAGAGGTCCTTGAAGACTCTATTGGGACTGTTCCTGTGATATATGTGAATTAGAAGCATGGTATGCTTTACTAGGATGGTAGATGCTGGCTCCTGGGGCTGAAAACTCAGCTGTGATTAATATAAGACTGAGATCTTTGAGGGAAGTGTTTCTCAGGGTCAGGAACACAGCAAACTAGGGCATTAGGGAAAACATGAGTCTTGTTTCAGTTCAGCTATATTTTTGATTAGGAGTCTAGAATAATATTCATTTCTTTGAGATAATAATGTAATAATCATGGCTGTGAGAAAGAAATGACTTTCGCTTGTGCATTTCCAGGCTATTGCTTATGTTCTTCTATGGAAACAGAATGTCTACCTTCTCTGAGTCCCTCAGTTACATCTCCAGTTGTTTCCTCTTTGTGTGGTGTGGGGGGGGGCAGGTGGTTTCTCTGTAACTTTGGAGCCTATCTTGGAACTCACTCTGTAGACCAGGTTGGCCTCAAACTTACAGAAATCTGCCTTTCTTTGCCTCCCGAGTGCTGGGATTAAAGGCATGCACTACCACTATCCGGCTTGTTACTGTTTTTTCAATACACTATTTAATATACTTTGACAATTTTGTACATATAAATAATGTGTTCGAATCACATCCACCCTAACATGTTCACCATCACTTCATGTCTTCTACTTTGAAAAAGCATTTATTTGTTTGTTTGTTTATGTTTATGTACCAGATGTGTGTCTATTGCTCTTGGAAGCTAGAAGAAGAGTGTTAGATCCCAAGGACTTAGAGATACAGAAGTTGTAAGCCACATGTACCTGCTAGGGCTTGAAGCCAGTGTTGTTATCTGCTCAGCCATGTCTCCAGTCCTTTCTACCTTTTCCCCGCCCCAATTTCTTGGTTTTTGTCAGCCTTTGAGTCTAATTAGTGCTGCCTGTTGGGATTTAAACTGCTCTGTTGGCTTGCTCTTATGTGGGTAATCATAACTTCAGTGAATTCATAAGTGCAGTGACCATGTCATGACCAGAAGACTGCATTTCATAGAGTATCCCTTTTTTTCTTAATCTGTATCTTGCTGATAGAGCCTGACTTTGATTTTGTTGACTTTAGTCATATTTGTTTCTGCAGGGTCATGGCTGAGGTGAAATATGATTTTTAAGATGTGTTACATTTTTTAATGCTGTGGAACATTTGTTTAATGATGCAAAATGTGTTGCATTCTTTTATGATATATTTGCTTAACTCCGTGAAGCTGTGTTCCTGTGCCCGTCTAAAACACCTGATTGGTCTAATAAAGAGCTGAACAGCCAATATTAAGGCAGGAGAAAGGATAGGCGGGACTGGCAGGCAGAGAAAATAAATAGGAGAACATTAGAAAGATTGTAAGGAGAAGCAAGAGAGATCAATGAGTGAGAAAAGAAGGGCCAGCCACACAGCCAGCCATGGAGTAAGAGTGAAAGTAAGAAAAGGAAAAAGCCCAAAGGTAAAAGGTTGATGGGCTAATTTAAGAAAAACTAGCTAGAAACAAGTCAAGCTAAGGCCAGGCCTTCATAAATAATAGTCTCCATGTGTGATTTATTTGTGAGCCTAGTGGCATGCTCCCAAAAGAGTAAAGAGCCCAAAGAGTAAAAACAGCCACCTGCAATGGGGCAGGTCTCCTGGAATAGTTCTGTCATGATGGAAATGCTCTGTGTCCATATTAAGCATATATAGTTTCCTCATGTGACTGTGGAACAATTGAAATATGGCCAGAAATCTACTTCCTGGCATGTAGATTTCTTAATTGACTCTATAAGCATATGCAATTTTAATTAATCATAATTTTATTAGTCACACATAAAAACAGAATACCAATTGGACGAGGTACCTTCTAGAGTCCTATCAGAGAGCAAACCAAGGAGAACCTTTCTTTACTCCCATTACTTCTAAAACCAAATCTATGGATGCTTCACACCAAGAAAATCTTCATTTGGAGACATCCAGCATTCTGTTGTTTAATTCAGTTTTACCATCAACTGCCTGGACTCAATGTGGATTACAGAGGCGGTAGGCTCAGTACTCTAAAACTACCTCTGACTTCAGAGCCCACTAGCAAGCAGTGGGCCCCCAGGTTACCCACATCTGACTTTCCTATGAATTTGAGGTCCTATGAGTTTTCCTTCAGGTCAGTAGTTCATTTTAACAGTTCATGGAATGAATATTGGAATCAATAAATGTTGTTTAAGTTTAGTTGAGCAGGCCCTGAAAGGGTATAGATATATCTGTCTTTGGAGTTATGTCTTGGATTGTTTAGAATTTGAACTTTGTAATCTACAATGATTAATACAGGATCATTAGCCCATAGTTCCAGCTGCTCTAAAGAAGTAGATAGATTCCCTCAGCTTGTTATTTGAGATCATATTCGCCAACATAGCAAGAGATGGCCAACTGGGGGGAAATAAAACAAATTATATGTAATTAGTAAATAAAAATGTATTCTATACCATCAGAATTGTTATATTGGTAATTATGTCTGGATGAGAAATGAAAATATATTTGCTGTACCATAGTTAAAATGTGTTTATCCTTAGAGAAAGAAATCAAATCTGAAGTTTGGATACTTAACTGCATTAGAATATAGTCTAAAGTACCTTTCCATTCAACTGTCATGTCAATAAGTATTTCCAAGTAACTGTATAGCTAAGTATTGTCACAGGGACCTTGTTTTACCTAGAAACATGTTTTACTAAAAATCAAATAAGATTGACTGGCAAGATGGTTCAACAGGTAAAGGTACCTGCCACCAAGCTTGATGACCTAAGCCAATCCTCAGGCCACACATGATGGAAAGAGAGAACTGACTCCCACAAGTTCAATATCATGTCTGGCACTATGCACACTGTCCTAGTGAGGATTTCTGTTGCTGTGAGCAGACACCATGACCTCGGCAACTCGTATAAAGGAAAACATTTAACTGGGGTGGCTTACAATTGAGAGGTTTAGCCCATTATCATCTATGCAGCATCCAGGTAGACATGGTGCTGGAGAAGGAGCTGAGAGTTCTTACATAGTGACCTGCAGGTAATAGGAAGTTGTCTGAGACAGTGGGCATGGCTTAAGCATATATGTGACCTCAAAGCCCACCCCCATAGTGACACATTTCCTCCAAGTCCTTACCTGCCCTCCTAATAGTGTCACTCCCTATGAGCTTATGGGGCCAGTCACATTCAAACCACTACTGTCTCTGTCTCTCGCACACACACACAACACACACACATATAGTGTGTTTATACACTATAAATAAAATAAATGCTAAAAACTCAATCAATAATATGCAAACATTGCCGACAGACTGTTGCTGTCATGCTTACATGCTCCCTACTCCACTCGACTTCAGTGCTGTGAACTATCATTTGATAGTTATGTTCACTCTAATAAGTTAGTCATTGTGACCTTTGTCTATCGTGTTTCCTTAGAAAGGTGCTGTTTCTACTTTGTCCGTTCCCCAGCCTGTAAACTTTAGCTTTCCTTATAAGAAAAATTGCTTGAGAATAACACTCTTAACTTCAGGTGAACATGGGAATGACCATCACGCTTATTTTGTATTCGGTTCCAGGTCCAGCAGTTTAAGCAAGACCCACGGCCCACAACGTGTCTTCACTCCATTTTCAATGTGCACACAGGAGACGAGTTGCTCACCTATGAAGAATATGGCCATCTTCAGGTAAAAGAAAAATTAAATATTTACTTCTCTACCATTTACATTCCATATCCTGGCATGTTTGAGGCTACTTATGCTTTTTCAAAGTAAATTTCATAACTTTAAAATAGTAGAGTACATAAACCCTGAAATGGAAAAGGAAGTTCATTGGTAACCCAGGAGGCTGAAGGGATTGCTGTCCTGGAATATTAGAACATACCACGTTCATGGAGTGATCAGATGGGCTGTTTCCCTTTAGAAGGTGGATGTCCACTCTTCCTCCAGTAAGTGAAACTGGTATATATACTTAAAAGAATCCCTGCACTTGGAAATAAAAAACATTGACAGGAGTAAAACAATTATTCAGAAGTTTATGTTGGACCACAGATCATTTTTAGTATATCTACTCTAGGGAAGGCTAAATACTTCTATGGGAATATCACAAACATTTTGAGACCTGTCACCTTTGTGTTTTGTTAAACTCTATACCTGTGCTAAAAATGTACTATAGAATGTTTTATTTTCTTTTCAATGCTACCCTCATGTCTGTGTATTTTAAGATGGATATCCTGTAGCTTGTTTGTAAGATATAAATATTATATATACTATTTATCCTTAACAGTGTTTATTTTTGTTTACCTATGTGTCCTGCTACTTTGGAGTAAGGTACTTATTAATCATATATTCCTTACTAAAAATAAGAGTTCTTCTTGTGTATAGTTGCACTCGTGGTGTGCACATACACTTACAGGTGTGCATGTACATACATCTATATATAGTAGATGAGTGCATATAGAGCCAGCGACATCCTGTAGTATAGTTAGTTACTTGAGCAGTGTCCAACTTGAGATAGGGTCTGTCATTGCTCCAGTGCTCACTGATGAGGCTAGGTCAGCTAGCTACTGAGCCCTGGGATCTCTCTATTTTTGCCTCCCCGGCATTGGGATTACCAGTGGTGCCATCACACCCAGCGTGGGTTCTGGAGATTATGATATTCTCATACATGGCAGGCACTTTACCAGCTGAGCTCTCTCTCCAGTTGGAGTTTCTCTTTTCTATAATTCCCCCCCCCCCGTTGTAAATATCTTATAGTATTAATGAATCAGTTGAATAGATTATATTATTATTCCTACTTAGAAGATGGAACCTACCTTCAGAAATAAAAGCATGTTTATAAATTTGGAAGAATACCAAACTTGAGTATGTTGTCTCCAAACACAGAAAATGCTGTACCTGTTTCTATATAGCAGAAACTTTTGTTTGTTTTTAATGATGATGCAGTTAAATGTATTTTCCAAAAACTTGCCTATAGATTAGCAAAATCAAAATAGAAGTGTGTAGTCTTAACTTTCTTTGAAACAAATAAACATTACATTAGTGAGATGACTCAGTATGTAAAGGTCCTACCACCCTACCTGATGACCTGGGAAGGAGAAAACCAACTCTGGAAATCTGACCTTTGACCTCCACTCATGTACTATAGTGAGCTAAAATAAAGTTTAAATTCTTAGGATTACTAAATTTATAAGAAGACTTTAAAGTCTCAAAGCGCTTACATCAAAAAAAAAAAAAACAGTCCTCTCAAAAGAGTGTTTTGGTTTTTGTTGCTGTTCACCATTTACCATTTTCATTATTTAGTGGAATATGCATAATGAAGATTATTTGTTAACGGATAAGTACTCTGTATATTCATGAGATATTGTATGTAATTTCAATAAATGGATACAATGATCAGATCGAGATAATTTGTGTAGTGTAAGCTTTTACTCTTTTGCTCTCTGAGGGGGATCCACCGTCACCCAGCTGCCAAGTAAATCACTCATGGAGGCTTATTCTGTTTTACAAATGCCCAGCCTTAGCTTGGCTTTTTTCTTGAAAACTTCTCTTAACTTAAATTTTCCCCAACTACCCTTTTCTTACCTTTGTATATCTTACTTTCAACTCTTACTCCACGGTTGGCTGAGTGACTGGCCTCTAATGTCCCTGTCTCCTTTTTCTCTTGCTCCTCAGCTCCCTCGTTTCTCCTTCTATTTGTATTCACTGCCTGACAGCCCTGCCTTGCTATTGGCCATTTCATTCTTTACTGGACCATGAGGTCCAGGCAAAGAATAACAGCTTCACAGAATTACCCAAATGCGGCATAAACAAAAGTCACACGCTTTAAATAATATTCCCCAACAAATTGGCATATCTATTATCTAAGAAATTTAGAATTTCTTGGTGTGGCAGACATTCAAAGTCTTTCCTAGTAGTTATTTTCAAATACTCAATTTTTTGTGGGCTGTAGCTAACCTGCTGTGTTAGGAACATGTTCTTTCTGTTCAGTTACACCCATGTGCCAGTTAACAGTCCTCTCCTTACCCACATTTCCACACCTTTCCCAGGTCTGTGGTCAATGCTAATCTAGTCTCTGTTTGAGATTGCCTAGTTAGCATCCATGTATGAGAGCATGCATTCATCGTCATTGTGTCTCCGACTTGTTTCATGTATCTTGGTACAAATGGCAGAATTTCATTCTTCCCCATGGCTGAGTAACATTGAATTGAGTGCATGTCCCACTTTTTCTTTGCCCATCCGTCAACAGCTAAAGTTGTCTTGACAGCTGTGAATGCTGCTGTAGTGAGCTTATGAGCTTACATGTCACTTGATGTGTTGGCTTCTGTCCTTTTCATGTGCACGTAAGATTAGGACTGTTTGTCAGGATAGCTGTATGGTGTTTTAGGAGCCCCGTAGGATGTTCTGTGACAGCTGCACTATTGAGAGTCCCCTTGCCTCACATTCACCTTCTGTCTTTTTGATAATAGTCAATCTGACTGGGAAAAGATTGTATCTAATTACCACTTTGATTTATTTCTCCATTCTTGCTTATACTTTTTGCTCAATTTCATGTTCTCTTTTGGGTAATGCCTATTTAGGTCATTGTTTAATTGTATTATTTTGTTGTTGTTGCATTGAATTCTGTATATATCCTAGAAATTAGTCCCTTATATAGTGAGTAGTTTACAGGTTCTCTTTGTTTCTCTAGACTCTGTTGACTGCTACTTGTCCTTTGGAGTCAGGCACCACACCTGCCCCCAGAGCTTTCCCTCTGTGTTTCCTTTTGTAAATTTTATAATTCTGGGCCTTACATTTAACTCATTATTCTACTTGGGTCTAGCTATGCTTATGATGAGTGAGGGATCATATTTCTCATCCCCTTTCTCAGTGCTGGTCATTAGAGAGACTATGGCTATCTTTCTCAACAGCCCCGTTGGTTGTAAAACTATTTTGTTTTAGGATTTATTATTAGTTAAGGGTCCATTGGTCTGTCTGTTTTTAACATATGCTTCAATATGTTTATTTTCTTTCTTTTTTGTTATTATATTTTGCTTTTATTTTAAGAGATGGGATCTTTTTTAGTGCAGTGGCTGGTGCTAATCTCCTGGGATCAAGGATCCTCCCTGCTTCAGCCTCTTAGGTAGCTGGAACTCAGCTCCACCTGCTTTATTTTGTAATCCAGAATTTGAACTCAGAGCCTCTTACATTGTAGGCATTGAACAGAATCCTGCCATAGTTTCCTAGTTACTCACATATATCCTAAACGTGTAAGCACAGAATTCTCTACTCCTTCTAAGTGTTCCTGTAACTCTGCCCAGGGGACTGGAGTTTCTCTGGTCATTCCTGGCAGGCTGTTCGCAGTAATAGAAGATTTTTGGATGAGCTTCCCGGCAGGGAAAACTCTACTCTGGCATGTGCTCAGGAAGAATGTTCTAAACCTAGATACTCTGTCTTCCTGTAGGGCATGCTTTTACCTTGATAAGCTTGGCTTCCAGGGTTCCAGGAGCTATGGGTTCTATAAAAACCAGCAGCAGTGTCTTAGTGACACAGGGCTACTTTGTCCAAGGCTTTTAAAGACACTAGTAATTTTCTGTCCCAACTTCCTGATGTAACTCAGTGAAAAATAGGAAAAATAGTAGGGATATGCAAACCAGCAACACAGTTAGGGAATGACAATCTTTTACATACAAATACAAATTACATGTCACTTACTTACACTTTTTAACTCAGGTTTGCAATATCCTAACATATTTTTGCTTAAATTTTATTTATTTAATTAAAATTTTATTGAGATATCATTTGTTTGCCATATGGTTTATCTATTTGCGGTGCAATATTTTGTGGTTTTAGTATATTCTAAGTTGTACAACAGTTACTGTAAAACTACACCGGTTCCATTCCGCGCTCCACTCACTATGTGCTACAGGAGCTAGGTGACACAGAGACAGACAGGGACATCCTTGAAGCAAGAATGCCAAGAATGCCTACTTTATTGTGCTCAGGGGCAGTTTATATAGGGCTCTGGCCACGCTACAGCTCTCACAATCTTTCAGCTGGCTGCTGACTTATCAGAACCCACTCCCCTGCCATCAGGGTCTCCTGCTCAGAGCAGCTGCAGTCTGCTAAGAGCAGAAGAAAACAAGTTGTTTACAGGAAATTCAGGGTCTGGTGGTCTGCAGTTCCCAACAAATTACCACATTCAAATTTAGAACCTTTCTTTACCCTGAAACTCTAAGCAAAATGAGCTACTCTCCATTTTCCCTGAAGTACCTTAAGCAACCTGGTGTCCACTTTATGCCTCTATAGATTGCTTATACATCATATACCAAAGTTATTTTTTCTAAAGATTTATTTATTTGTTAGCATACAGTGTTCTGCCTGCCTGTATGCCTACAGGCCAGAAGAGGGCACCAGATCTCATTACAGGTGGTTGTGAGCCACTGTGTGATTGCTGGGAATTGAACTCAGGACCTCTAGAAGAACAACCATGTCTTTGGACCCCATATTTCAAATTTAAATGCAACCATATAAGATAAGATGTTGGAGAAACTTTGGTTTCTTTGATTCAAGATATATTATCAAATGCATTCCAGAGTTAAGGAACCAAGAGGGAGGGAGGGAAGGAAGGATAGACTTGTATGTCTACTTGAGATCAGTATGTTCAGACTTGTGTGTCCATAGGTAGTATTTGTGGAAATGACTCCTATAAATTTTTTATTAATCTTTTTGGATCAATATGGTCTCACTGTTATTCACAGTGGCTACAACTGTTATTCACAGTGGCTGAACTTAGCCTTCCAAATGGTAGAATTTCAGGCGTTTCCATCACACATGTTTGCTCACTTGATTATTGATGCTAAGTCTTATAACAGCCTAGATACAAAGAATACTAAGGATTCAAGTAGTGATGCTCATTCCAAGTCGAAAGTGTGGTTCTCATTTAGAGGCTAAAGGACCAAAACCTGGGATTAGAACCCCAAAATTTGAGAACCTAGAGTTTACTACTGAAGCCATAAGAAGAAGAATATCCTGGCTCTGGCAAAGAAAGCAACTTTCCTCTGCCTTTTGTTCCACATTCAGTGTTTTACTAGCTACTCAGGGATCCTTGTGTCGAGTCAAGTTGACATTGAAAATTAATCATCACTTAAGATGTGTCCATATTGGAGACTTCATTTTCCTTCTTTATATGGGGTGTTAATATATTCTATTATGAGTCTTTTATGGTTAAATTAGGAAGCATTGATTTGTTCAGATCAAATAAACCATGCATTTAATACACTAATAGTTTCATATGTTCTTAACACCCTTTCCTAAGTAGCTTTAAATTATAAAGCATACCAGTGATTAAAGGTAACACATTCCTTCGCTTCCCTTTAGAATGAGATGTTTTCAGGACGCACTCCTCGTTGTTCATAGTCTCTCGATGGAGGCGATGTCTTGTTTTTCAGTAGCTTTTTCATTGTGGATGGATGGCATCATTACTTCCTCTGTGACAAAACTGTTCCAAAAATAAGTCCTTTAGACTCAGAATTTGGAAACTGAAGGAAACAAGTGTTACAGAAGCCATGCTAAGAATTCTCCTCATGGCCTTCTCAGACCCATCATGTGATAACCAGCACAGGGAATTTGGAATTTTAGCACATCACATACAATGCCAATGTTCTTGTTCTATATTGGGTTCATATCTTTTATTTAGTGATAGGGAAGAAATTATTTGTATCTGGCACTATTGGCAGAAATTACAGCATACATATTAATTTCATTTTATAATATTTTCATTCTTCCTTTAACTTTTAACTGTTGCTGTTTGTTTTCAGATAAATGCAGTGTCACTGTTTCTCCTCTACCTGGTGGAAATGATTTCTTCAGGGCTCCAGATAATCTATAACACAGATGAGGTATGATCGCCCACATGTTCTGTAGAGGACATCTGATTTTTCCTTTCTTAACAATTTACTTTTAATTTGATTAAAAATAAACTTTTTAGCTAGGCTATGGTGGCGCATGCCTTTAATTCCAGCACTTGTGAAGTAGAGGCAGGTGGATCTCTGTGACTTTGAGGCCAGCTTTGTCTACAGAGTGAGTTCCAGGACAGATGAGACTACATAAAAAAAACCCTGTCTCAAGAAACCCCACACAAAAAAAGCATTTTTAAATTTTATATAGTAGATGTTAGATTTTGGGTTAAATCTAAATTATCTTTTTTGTTTGTTTGGGTTTTTTTTTTTTTTTTTTGGTTTTTCGAGACAGGGTTTCTCTGTAGCTTTTGGAGCCTGTCCTGGAGCTAGCTCTTGTAGACCAACTCAAAAAGATCCGCCTGCCTCTGCCTCCCGAGTGCTGGGATTAAAGGTGTGCGCCACCACCACCCGGCTCTAAATTATCTTTTTACCAACGTTTCTTTTGTGTTAATTTTTTAGTGTATGAAATAATGAGTTTCAATATAACATTCATATACACTCATACAATAGGTAGATAGTGTCGTACCTCCCTCATATTGCCTCGACCGTTTTCATCCCTGCTTCCTCTTTCGTTCTTCCTATTAGTCTCTATTTCTTCTCTCTCTTTCTTTCAACTTCCTCCCTTTTCATAGCTCATCTGTTAGTTTTATGTGTCATGTGTACATATGCATGCACACACACACACGCATGCACACTCACAAAACCAGTTTCCACATATGTCTTAGTTATGGTTATTATTGCTGTAAAAAAAGATCATGACCAAAAAGTAAGTTGGGAAGGAAAGAGTTTATTTAGCTTACACTTTCATAGTTCATCATCAAAGGAAGTCAGGACAGGAATTCAAACAGGGCAAGAACCTAGAAGCAGGGGCTGATGCACACGCCATGGAGTGGTGGAGCTTACTGACTTGCTTCATATAGCTTGCTCAGCCTGCCACCTGTCCAGGGATGACCCCTCCCACGATGGACTGGAAGCTCCACCATCAATAACTAATTAAGAAAATGCCTTACAGCTAGATTTTAAGGAGGCATTTACTCCAATAAGAGTCCTCTTTTTATATAGCTCTAGCTTGTGTATCAAGCTGACATAAAACCAGCCATCAGCATATGAGGGAAATTATTTGATGCTCATCTTTCTGAGTCTGGTGCATTTCATCCGTTTTTTCTCCTAATGACACTTACAGTTTACAGGCAAGCATAGCATAATGCAGGTAGCGGAACTTCAGTGAATGCTCAGAAGCACGTAACTTTCAGAAAGTTTTAGATAATGAAAATGAAATCACTGTTACAAATTTTCTCAGTGCTTTTTTCACATGTTCATTTTGATAACTATTCTTTAACAAAGTCATGCAACTTGATTGGGATTGCATTAAATATACAGGTTGCTTTTGGTGTGATTGCAATGTTAATTCTTCTAATTCATGACCAAAGGTGTTCTTTCCATTTCTCAGTGTCTTCATCAATTTTTTTCATCAGTGTCTTAAAGGTTTTCATTGTAGAGTTTGTTCAGATCATTGGCTGGGTTTGTTCTAAGGTTCAGTGGCTTGTGTGTTCACTTATTTATAGGCTATTGTGAATGGAATTGTTGATTGCTTTTTCAGTGTGTTTATCACTGATCAAGTTACTGATTTCTTTTTGTGTTAACTTATAACTTATCACATTGATGAAAGTATTTATCAATTCTAAGATTTTTTTAGTAACACTTTTAATGTCTTATATAGGATTATGTTATGCAAATATGGAAAGTCTGACTTCTTTTCTATTTACATCTCCTATTCCTCCTTCATGTGTTATTGCTCTAGCTAAATCCTCAAGCACCACATTGAATAGACTGGAGACTGGACATCCTTCATTATTCCTCATCTTAGTGGAAATGCCTTGAGTTTTCTCCATTTATTGTGATGTTAGCTATAGGTTTGTGGTAACAGCCTTTATTAGGTTGTAGTGTCCTTTCTCCACCCCTAGCCTTTTAACTTATATTTTAAATCATGAAGGAGTTTTGAATTTTGTAAATGATGTTTTCTGTGTGTATTGAATTGATTATGTAATTTCTGCCTTTAAACCCATTTATATGTTGGGTTACATTTATTTATTGAGTTATGTTGAACCACACCTGTATTGTGAAATGATGTTAGCTTGGTTATGATGAATGATTATTTTGATATGATTTTGAATTTGGTTTCTAAATATTTTATTGAGAATTTTTGTATCAATGTTCATCAGGGAAATCTCTTTCAATTTTCTTTTCATTGGGTCTGCCTTTTGTTTTAATATTGGTTTTGTAAAAAAGAGTTTGGAGTCATTGCTACCTTCTCTTTTTTGGGAATAATTATGTAGTGTTTGTGTGTTCTCCTTTGACAGCCTGGTAGAACTCTACTTCTGAGCGCGTCTTTTTCTTTTCCCTGTGGGGAGGAATGACACTTTTTATTACTTCAGTTTTGTTGTTGGTTATACATTTTAAAATTGTTTCATCATTGTCTAATTTTTATTGTTGTAGAAATCAAAACCTCCATCCATTTTCTTTTTGTTTTCTCTAGTTTAGCAAAATACAAATTTTTAAGTTACGTAATTTTTTAAAATCTTAGCGTTATCTCTAGTAATATCTCCATTTTATCTTTTATTTTACTGATTTGGATCCCTACACCCCCAGTGGCTAATTTGGCTACAAAATTCATTAATCTTTTTAAGTAATCAACTCTTCATTTCTTTGATCCTTTGAATTTTTGTTTGTTTGTTTCCATTTCATTCATTTCTGCCCTGCTCTTAATTATTTTTTCCTGTCTACTGCTTTTAAGGTTGGCTTGGTTCTCATTTTTCTAAAACCTTAAAAATGATCAGTACATTGTTTGTTTTAGTTCTTTCTGACTTCTGATGTGACAGATTCATGTTTTAGAAGCAGGTACTTTATTAATATATAATCACAGAAAGTCAGTATTTTTAATTAAGAATAATGGAAGAGAGAAAGAATTAACAGTTACCCAACAGTTGTGAACCTGCACAGCTGGTCAGTACTGTTAGCTGATGTGCAGAGAGTGTAGAGAAGAGTTACATGTAGCAGTTGGGAGGTCATCTTTGCAAATACTAAACTCGGGATAGATAGCTTTGAAACTTTGAAGGAAAGGGGCTTCATAGCCTCATCAGAAGTCTAGGAGAGATGGCTTGACTGGCAATGGGAATTCTGGTGTTAATTACACAGAATATTTAAATCATGGAACTACATGTATCTGAAGCATAAGGAAGAGGGCTGAGTCCTCATCACATCAGTAAGACAATGAGTATCTAGTAAAGGATGTTAAAGGTGGAAAGTTAGTGAAAGAGAACAAATTATATACGAATGGAAGCAATTAATTTAAAAGGCGGGAATAACTCTACTGTATCACAAATCAATGAGAGGGATGGAAATTTTATCATTGTTTTAGTACCATTCTCCTTAACGGATAGCCGTCATGGGGAACTCATCTCACGTGAGAATACTTTTAGAGTGAATATTTGCAATTATTTGAGGATAACAGATATAAATCGAAATTGTACATCACTGAGGTCATCCTTGAGATTTCTGGGAAGGATTTTGTGTGGAGGATTCCTGAAAAGGACCACAGAAATATGAAGTAGAGGGTTGGGGATGTAGCTCAGTGACGGTCAGTGCTTGTTCAGCTTCCTTGAGGCCCTAAAGCCTTAACCTCAGCGTGCCCTGCTGACACACATGGAAGAACTGAAGAGCTCCAGTGGAGAATCTTCCGATGGGAGAGTGTATTTAGAGGATAAACTAATGCAAAAGACTCAGTGTAGATGTAAAAATTTGATCATTTAGAACTGAATAAATTTACTCCTTGGGAACTGAATGAGCAAAGTTCTTGAGTAACCGGGGCAGGATTGGGAATTTATGCCACAAACCATTTATCCCAAATGAATGGTTTATTAACTAGAAAGAGCCACTCATTTTATTATATTCTTCTGAAATTTATTTCAAATGAATTATCACATCTTCTTTGAGTCAGTCCATAAGTCATTATTTGAAATTTTACTTCTATGTGCCATGATAATAAATTAATAGTATTGTATGGGAAGCCTTGAAGACAAGCTCTTATTTCAAGTGCCTGTCTGAGAGAACTCAGAGGACTCAACATATTCAGTTATAGCTGTGGTTTACAGTGACGGAAAGAGGATGGGTGTGTGCAACAAAAACTACAGAAACTGTCTTTTATAGTCGTATGGAACGTAATTGCTTTTTCTAGCATCTACCATGAAACCACATTTGGAAGTTGTCTACCAAGTTGACTTTTTAAAGATCTGTTGCTGAGGTTTTATTTGAGACTGATCATACACACATCCTATGCTTAATTATGTGCTAATTTCAAAGTCCCTGAAGGAAACAAGTTGTTTATCTTAACACCTATTTATGCAAAAGTATTGTTTGCATAAGCAGTTTAGGAACATTAAACACAACTGTGGCTTAATAAATTACGCCTTAGTCCTCTTTGTAAAAGAATATCATATATTTGTCATCTTACAAGGTTTTTGTAGCTTATATACATAGGTGATAAAACATTTTAGCATTATTTTTTGAGCTTTTGAAATAGGCTAATCAGCAAATAGAAGGTCCCCTAATAAGAGTCAGTATTATCTCATTTTGTCTGTTCTAATCCCACAGGTAAAATTATACAATAGCCCCTTAAGGGTAAGAACTCTAGGAACTTAAGAGTGCAACCATGTTCTTTAGTCCTCAATATCCAGTGAGCAATGCTGCCACTTTACTGTGGCACTATGTCATTTTTTCGAGTTTTTTACATTTCTTCAGGAATTTAATACATCTGGGTCATCTTGACATCTTAAAATCTTCAAAGGTTTTATTTAATTGTAGAGATACTATCTTGCTAAATTTTATACATATGAAGATAAATAGCCTGAAATTTGTGGCTAGAGAGAAGGCTCAGGGGCAAAGACCACTTGTTGCTCTTGCAGAGGACCCAGGCCCTCTTCCCAGCACCTGCACGGTGACTCATGGTTGTCTGTGACACCAGCGCCAGGGGATCTGGCCTTTCCAGCTGCACACAGTGACACACATGCAGGGAAAAATGCTTAAACATAAGATAAAATCTTTCAAAAACTAAAAATTCATCAGCCATGTTTCTTTTTATCTGACTGGTACCAATATTAAGTGACAGCTTGTGACTCTTATGCAGAGTGCAAACTTCCAAATGTAGGTGAAGGTCCACTATCCTCATCCCAGCTCCTGTTCACTGAGCTGACCATTGGGGGTTCACATTGCTTTTCCACTCTCAAGCCTCAGCTGTTTAGCGTGCACTTCTCCAGAACATTCCTTATCATTTTACACTCATAGGTTCTCTAGTGGCTTCCCCCTCTTAGTTCTTCAGCCCCATCATTTGTGGCATCTCTGACTTTTCATGCCTGGTCTTACTTATGGCTTTTCAAGGGTTTTGCAGTTTGGTTTCATTGGGACAAAGTCTCAACAGTGGCCTGGATCTGCATTTTAAATAAAGAAAATGAACAATAAGCAATTTGACTAATATATCCAGCTATCCCAAGGGATCGGGTCCTCTTCTTACACATGTGCTGGTGCTGATGTCTCTGTTTGTGGTGCTGTTTGTATTTTTCCTGAGTCTTCCTTTTATTCTCTGTATTCTGTGCTGTTTGTCCTATGTGGCCACTAATGGGTTTGCTTTTTTAATTTATACTTACCTAATGACTGAACATGTGCTTACATGATTTGTCTGTGTTTGGGAGTCATACCTCCCCACTGCTATCCTTGGCAGCCTGATGAGATCTACAGTTTTGGTGACTCTGATGCACGTCAAATTCAGGAATAGCCCATTTATGAAGCAGAATTGGAGACTTTACTGAGCGTGAGAACTAGGAGAGAAGTGGAGTGGGCTCTCGGAAGAAAAGAAGACATATCTGAAAGTGGGCAAGGCTTCCTCAAGGGAGATTTGTAGCTAGTGTCTTTTCAGCAGCTGGATGTTGCATCTTGGTGGAGTTTGGAGTTATTGTTTTATTACTGGATGATTCCTAAGGGGCACTTTGGAGGATTGAAATTGATGAGGAAAAAGTCTGTATCACGGGGATCCTGAAAGGTAGGATGTCTGTAACATCCACAGTTTTGTTAGAATTCTTAGGCAATGTCTGGGAAAAGGAGTGAGGCTCTACCCAAGGTCATATACATTCAAATTTTAGGCCTTTAAGTCATTGCTACTTTAATGTAAAATAGCTACATAGGAAATGAGTGGTAACCAAGGATACAATTATTGTATACTTTTGGGGGGGGGCAGAATGTGTGTGCCATGGCACACCCATAGAGGTCAAAGGATAATTTGTAGGACTTGGTTCTTTCCTAACACTATGTGAGATTCAGGGATCAAACTAAGGTTTCCAGGCTTGGCAGCAAGCACCTTTACTTGCTGGGCCATCTTGCTGTCCTCCAGATGTTAATTGTGATGGAATTCTCACTGGATGACAGGCTCCTTCCCTTCTGTCACCATAATTTCCCTGTCTTCCTTCCCATCCATCTCCTCTCCTGGCCCATCTCCTATCCATCCCCTACCTGCCCATCCCCTACCTGTCTGCCTCCTACTTCTCCATCTCCTATCCTTCTATCTCCTAGTCTTTGGAGACATCATTCCCTCTGCTTGTGTTTCGACACAGTTTGGAAGCTCTCATAGTAAGCACGTGATTCTATAGGTTTCACTAAATGCTTTACAAGCTGACTAACACTGTGCCATGTGTCAGAACTCTGCAGACCATTGTCTACTGTGACTGTGTATGTGTCAGCCCTTTGCTGGAACTCTAGCTTCCTGTGATGATACAAATATGTATTAATGCTGCTGTTAGTGATCTTCTGCTGAATATTTATTCATATTTTTGGTGGGATACTTAAATTTTTATAATTAAGCCCTTATCTTGAAATTGCTGTCATTTCATTGATTTCATGATGAGGTAATGAATTTATGATTAGTCCAAATCAGTATCTTTGATTTTTTTTTAAAATGAATTCAGACTTTAAAATAATTACTTTTGTAACTTTTGTTGGATATATGGTTCTTTTATCATTTTTAAAAGCCTATTTGTAATTTACATTTTAACTTAGCTCTTAAATTATGCTTAATCATGAAATACTAGGTTAACTCATCTTTTTCATATGACTTCAGTGTCTTAAATAAGCAAGCACTTGTTTTTCTCATATAGTAAGATGACTGAGGAGAGCTAGCAGCTTGATTTGTTTTTTTTTTATCCCAAGTTGCTTTTTTAAAAAGTGACAAGAAGCTGAAAGGTTAATTAAAGCAGAAGAGGGGTATTAGCTTCTTCCCATCAAGTGTAGTCGCTCTTTTCAGAAATATCAAAAGTTCCTAATACTGTGCTGTCGATGGCAAGGCTGCTTGGAGTGGCCATTAATGAACAAGGAGGCTAAGAATCTTTCTCCATAGAGAGAAACCATGAACCACATAGGTAATTTACAATTTACTGGTAACAACATGGAAATGACAGATAAAATCACTTTGAAAATCTGTTGATAAATATGGAGCCTATTGTGATATTGTAGTGTATAATGCATTTAAAAGATTAAGAGACATTTTCCATTTCTTTATTTGAGGCTCTTTAAAATCTGCTTTGTAATTTGTGCTGGAAACCGACTACACGTCAAGTACTAGGTGTGCACATAGAGTCTGTGCGCTGGTCACGGTTGCTTACTCACTTTACTGTCATTTATACATTATCTAATGTTCCTAATGCAATGTGTAGAATCTGGGAATTGCTTCACTTAGTTTATTTTTTTTCCCCATTTCTCCTTTGCCATAAGTCCTAATGCAGGTGTGGCCTTATTGGAGGAGGCGTTGTCACTAGGGGTTTTGAAACACCCATGCCAGGTCCAGTCTGCTCTCTCTCTCTCTGTCTCTTTCTCTGTCTCTGTCTCTCTCTCTGTCTCTTTCTCTGTCTCTCTCTCTCTATCTTTCTCTCTGTCTCTCTCTCTCTCTCTCTGCCTGCAACTTGTGAATTAGATGTAAGCTCTTAGCCTGCCTGCCTGCCTTCCACATGCTCCCAGCCCTTGATGACAATGGACTAAACCTCTGAAACTGTAAGCCCATCCCAATTAGATGCTTTATTTTATCAGCTGTCTTGGTCATGTCATCTCTTCACAGTAATAAAACAGCAGTATGATTTAAAAAAGGAAAACTGGAAATTGGGAAGTAATACAGAATGACAATAAAATGACGTTTTAATATTTATGGACAGTGTTATCAGGACCAATCCCTGCTACTCAGGAAGTTGCAGCAGTATTGTAAGATCAGAGTTTACCTGGATTATGGCATGAGTTCAAGGCCAACCTGGACAATATACTGAGACCATGTCAAAAACAAAAAGTAAGAGACTGGGAGTAGATATTCTCCATGATAGAGTGCTCACATGGCGTGCTCAAGCTCCTTGGCTCCTTTGCCTAGTACTAGAGAAAGGAAGGCCTTAGGAAACACAAGGGATGTAGAGAGAAGAAAGCACTGAAGATTAAAAATATGAATATGTTTCAAAATACAATTCCCAGCAAAAACAACTTTAAAACCAGCTTTTAAAAAACAACAAAAAAATATTAGCAATATATACCACCCTGGCAAATTTATCAAGAAGACAAAGAAACATGACATCAGATATTAAAAGGAGAATACAACTATAAGCAGAAATTTCAAATAGCAAAAATACTGTAAGAAATTATAAGGAAATGTGTTTTCAAAACACCAAAGTGGGATGTGTTCTAATAAAACCATGTTACAGTCCTAATTGTGTGTTGTATCCAACCCCCATCAATTTTCATATTGAAACCCTAGCCTTTAGAACATCAACATATCTTTTTTTGAAGTTAAATTTATTTTTTAATTCTTTAAATTGTTTTTATTGAGCTATATATTTTTCTACACTCCTCTCCCTTCCCCTTCCCTCCCCTTCTACCCTCTCCCATGGTCCCCATGCTACCAATTTATTCAGAAGATCTTGTCTTTTTCTGATTCCCATGTAGTTTAGATCCAAGTATGTCTCTCTTAGGGTCCTCACTGTTGTCTAGGTTCTCTGGGATTATGAATTGTAGGCTGGATTTCCTTTGCTTTGTGTCTAAAAGCCACTTAGGAATGAGTACATATGATATTTTTCTTTCTGGGTCTGGGTTACCTCGCTCAGTATGATGTCTTCTAGATCCATCCACTTGGCTGCAGATTTCAAGATGTCATTTTTTTCTGCTGTGTAGTACTCCATTGTGTAAATGTACCACATTTTCCTTATCCATTCTTTGGTTAAGGGGCATTTAGGTTGTTTCCAGGTTCTGGCTATGACAAACAATACTGCTATGAACATAGGTGAGCACATGTCTTTGCAGCATGACTAAGCATCCTTTCGGTATGTACCCAAAAGTGGTATGGCTGCGTCTTGAGGTAAGTTGTTTCCTAATTTTCTGAGAAATTGCCAAACTGATATCCAAAGTGACTGTACCAGCTTGTATTCCCAGAAGCAATGCAGAAGTGTTCCCTTTACCACACATCCTCTCCGGCATAAGTTGTCATCAGTGTTTTTGAGCTTGACCATTCTGACAAGTGTAAGATGGAATCTCAAAGTTGTTTTGATTTACATTTCTCTGATGACTAAGGGTGTTGAACATTTCCTTAAGTGTCCTTCAGCCATTTTGGATTCCTCAGTTGAGAGTTCTCTATTTAGGTCTGTACTCCATTTTCTATTGGATTATTTGTTCTTTCAATGACCAATTTCTTGAGTTCTTTGTATATTTTGGAGATCAGCCTTCTGTCCGATGTTGGGTTGGTGAAGATCTTTTCCCATTCTGTAGGCTGTTGTTTTGTCTTATTGATCGTGTCATTTGCTTTTCAGTTTCAGGGGGTCCCATTTATTAATTATTTCTCTCAGTGTCTGTGCTGCTGGGGTTATATTTTGGAAGTGGTCTCCTGTGCCAATGCGTTCAAGTGTACTTCCCACTTTCTCTTCTATAAGGTTCAGTGTGGCTGGCTTTAAAAACATCAACATATCTTAGAGATGCAGTCTTTCATAACTTTAAAGAAACGAATGAAAAATATGTCCCTAAGAAGGTTTGTGACCAATGTCCTTATAAGAGGAATAAATGTGAGTATAGAAACAGTCACCAGATAATGACAAAGGACAACTCTATTAGGACGAAGCAACACTAGTATGGCCAGTTTCAAGTTAGGTAATAAAAGGAAGACACTAAGCCTGCTAACATCTTGATGTTGGAGTTCAGGTCTTTATATCTGAAGAAAGCAATTTTTCTCCTTTAAGCCACCTACTCCGTGGAATTTTATAAGACAGTAATCTTGACACAAATGAGGGTCATCTGGCCTGAGTTGGCCTGATGTGCCGTGCCTTCCCTGGGCAGGTGGTCTTGGAAGGCATAATAAAGGTAGCTGACCATGAGCTTGGTGAGCAAATCAATAATTCTCCCTGGGTTCTACTGCAGTTTCTGCCATGATTTCCCTCAGTGATGAACTGTGATCAGGACATACAGTAAACAGTCCTCCCTACGCTGGTGCTGGTTCATGTGTTGATGAACTGTGATCAGGACATGCAGTGAAACAGTCCTCCCTACGCTGGTGCTGGTTCGTGTGTTTATCACAGCAACAAACTAGACCCAGTCCAAGCATACTAATACAATTACTGCAACTTAATTTAGTCAAATTTAAAAATAATACATGAATTCACTTAATAGTGTTTCTACATCATTATTGTCTCTAAGGAATAGAAAATTGTTTAAAATAATTCTTCATATTAGAAATTAAATGCTCAGGAGTAAGATTTTGTCAGTTAAGATATGCTTTGGTGGGCTCTACATTATCATAGTGTCAATGGGCCCCATCCTACTTCTCTAAGAACCTGCTTCAGCCCCTCAGAAGTGCTTATAACTAGTCTGTAGTGAACTGTAAATCATTAGTCAACAATCTTCTCCTTTCACTAGATCTTTTTACAGGGAGAAGAGCAACAGTAACAGCTAATATAGAGATGTCAAACTGTAGACTAACATGCATATGTTCTCTCTTTCCATTCCTCTCATGTTCCTTTGATCATTATTCTTTAATTCTCATTGGATCTCTGCCAGTGGCGGTTGTTCTACATAAAGAACAATGACAATGAAGACCCTGCCTCTTGGAATTCACATGTTAGTTGGGGAAGTTAGCAAAAAGCCCAGTTTCTAAATAAGACAAATTCAGTGCCGCCAGCTCAAACAGCGCAGTGTGATAGAGAATGAAAAATCCATTGTTTTTATTGGATAGAAAAGTTAAGATTGTGAATTATGTTCAAACCAACTCCAAGTGACAGTAAGAAGAGGAGGAGACGTTGGGGATGGCAATGAATCAAGTATTGACGAAAGCTGTGCTTGGCTGCAAATTAAACAACTGCCCCGCCAGTTAGTAACAGCTTCATTTCATGCACAAGTAATTCTGCTCATAGACCATCCCCCCATCTTGGGCTGATGTATGCTGTTGAGGATGTAAAATACTTTTTCCTTGCTTGTTTGGTACCATTATTGACACAATTTATCCAAACATTATAGCTTCTGGATAGCATGTCTGCATTAGTAAATAAGAATTGAGAAAGAGGGTTTTTTAAAGTTTCTTGGGCCACTGAAATGGCTTAACATGTAAAGACTCTTCTATCAAAGCTCGGATGACCTGAGCTGCATCCCCAGAACCCATGGTAGAAGGAGAGAGAGCCAACAAACGGAAGTCATCCACTGACTTCCACCCATGGGCCTTGCATGCACTTGTCTTGCTGTCTTGAGGACAGCATTCTAACTGGGGTGAGAGTGAATCTAAAAGTTATTTTTATCTTCATTTTCCCAGTAACTATGGGTGTTGATCATTTTTAAAAATATTTATTAACCAATTGTGTTTCTTCTTTTGAAGTTCTTTTTCTCATTTTTTGATTGTATTATTTATTTTTGAGTATTAATCCTCTGTCAGGTCTAGACCTAGCAGATTTTCTTCCTGTCTTCAGGCTGTCTCTGCTCCATGAACTGCTTACTTTGCTATAGCAAAGCTCTTTTACTTTCTTAAGGTTCCATTTGCTGTTTTTTGTGTTTCTTCAGCAACATGGAGTACCAACCGTAAAGTCATAATGTATGCCTATATCTTGAAGTGTTTTCTGTCCGTTTTCCTCTACAATTTCAGAGTTTCTGATTATTGTCAAGGTCTTAATATGGAGTTGATTTTCATGCAGGTAAGAAGTAAGGATCTATTTTCTTTCTTCTGCATGTTGATACAGTTTTCCTAGCCCCATATTTTGAAGAGACTGTTTGTTCTTTAGTCTATATTTTTGGGGATTTTGTCAGAAATCAAATTGTATAAGTATGGATACTTATATCTGGGGCCCCTTTTTTTTCCTAGTTAATCTACATGTCTGGTTTTGTGCCAGTCCCATTCCCATGCAATTTTTATTACCATAACTCTGTTAAATGGAGTGTGATGGTGCCTCCAGCATTACTTTTTCCTTAGGTTGCTTTGGCTATTCATATCTTTTTGTTTTGTATGAATTTTTAGATTGTTCTCTGTAGTCCTCTGAAGAATGGTGTGGAATGTTGAAGGGGATTGAATTGTATCTGCAGACATAGTCCATCCATTTCGCAATAGTCATCCCAATCTGTGATCATGGGAGGTCTCTCCATCTTCTACAGTCTTCCTCAAGTTCCTTTTTTGGTATTTTAAAGTTTTCACTGTATACAGGTCTTCACTTCCTTAGTGAAGTTTATTTCAATATTTTTGTTTAGGTTTTTGTTTTTCTTTTTTTGAGGGTAGTGAACAGGACTTCTTTCTTGGCTGTTTTTTCAGCATGTTTGTCATTGGTACACAGGAAGGCTACGCATCTTTATATGTTAAGTTTGCATTCTGACATATTGCTCAAACTGTTTATTATCTCTTGGCTTTCTAGTGGGCTCTGTAGTGTTTTGATGTATGGAGTCATATTACTTGCAGGTCACAATGCCTCAATTTCTTTCTTCTGTCTTTCATCCGTTTGTTTCTCTCTCTCATCTGTAAGCTCCTGCAGGGCCCTGGTTAGAATGATAGACTTGCCCAATGTGCAGCTCTTCAGTGTCATGGGAAGAAGAGTCTGTGAAAGTTTTTCTGCAGACTTTGATCCCCTGCGTTCCAGCTTCTTGAATGCTGTGCACATCTTTCGTGCACTCTCACAGATCATGTCTGTCAGGTTTCAGCATTAGACCCAGTTAGGGTTTTCTGACAATGTACTTCACAGAGACCCTCGGGTTGCTGCGCCACCTGGGGCAAGGGAAATCTTTGGAATAGAGTCTTATTTCCCTGGGATGGCTGCCATTACTAAGTACTCAAAGAAGGAGGAGTCTCCTGATGTCAGCTATTGCTGCCCTGGTGTGGCCATTCCCTATCTGTTCCCTGTCTGTTTTCCTGGAGACTGGCTTACCATATACAATTATCCATCATCTTAGATTGCATGTCTTTGTTTCTGAACATTGTGAAAACTCCTGAGATTTTTGTTATGGTGTTTTGTGCTAAAAAGGGAATAGGGGGTTGCTTTGTTTTATTTTCAGTGATACTGAAAACCAAGCCTGAGGCCTCATATCTTTTTTTTTTTAAAAAAAAATCAATTTTGAATCTGTTACAAAAGATAATCATGAAATATTTCTATCAAAGGTAAACAGTAAATAGAAATATAGCCCTCAATTTTATCAGTTAAACATATGTGTTCCAGTCAGAGTTCTCTAGAGAAACAGAATTGATAGAATAAATCTGTATATAGTCATGTATTTCTATCTAGAAAGTGGATTTATCAGAGTGGCTGTGGTCCAGCTAGTCCATCAGTGACTGTCTCCCACTGGAAAGTCCAAGAATCCAACAGTCATTCATTCAGTTCCTGAGGCCGGGTGTCTGAGCTGGTCTTCAGTATATCAGAATCCCAAAGTGGTCTCTTGTACCAGTGGAGGAATGATTTTTGCCAGTGAGAGTATGGGCAAGCAGACAAAAAATTAAAAGCTTCCTTTCACTATGTCCTTTATTTAAGTTGCAATCAAAAGGCATGGCCCAGATTTAGAGTAGGATTTCAGACCTCAGCTGATCTGTGTTTAAAGTGGGTCTTTCTACCTCTATGATCCAATCAAGAAAAATCCTTCACAGGTGTACACAGCTGCTTGGGTTTTTGTTAATTCCAGATATAGCCAAATTGACAACCAAGAATAGCCATCACAAAGTATAATAAACACATCATTAAAATTTGGCTTTAGTGTTGAGTCTGTGATTTTTGTTTGTGTATTTGTATGTGCATTAGATTGCTATCCACACATGTATATGCTGGTAAAAGTGCTTGTATTTGTGGAAGTCAGAGAAGATATCAGGTGTTTGGTTCTATTACCCCACTTTATGTTATTGAATCAGAGTCTCTCACCAAAACTAGAGCCAGGCTGGCAAGCAGCAAGCCCCAGCTTTCCCTCTTTTCTGCCCATGCGCACCAACACTAGAGTTTTTTGTGGTGCTGGGGATTTGAACTTAGGTCCTCATGCTTGCTCAACAAGTTCTCTTATCCACTGAATTTTCTCCCTAGGCCATGAATTATTTTATTTTGGTAAATTTTAGTTAAGATATTCTTAATGATTTTGTTGGGTCATTTATAACTTCAGTCAGTCCTCATCTAATTTCTTCATTTAATTTTTTAAATTAGAATGCAATTGCAGGTGATTCTGAGCTGTCTAATGTGGGTGCTGAGAACCAATTCCATCTTTTGCCAGATGGAATTTTTTTTAAAGGTGTGTGCTAGGGCTGAGCTCAAATTTTTTTTTCTCTTTTTTTCCCCTTTATTGATATTTATTGAGCTCTACATTTTTCTCTGCTCCCCTCCCTGCCTTTCCCCTCCCCCGTTCAGCCCTCCCCCAATGTCTCTATGCTCCCAATTTACTCAGGAGATCTTGTCTTTTTATACTTTTCCACGTATATTAGGTCTATATAAGTCTCTCTTAGTGTCCATATTGTTGTCTGAATTGTCTACGATTATGGTTTGTAGGCTGGCTTTCTTTGCTTTATGTTTAAAAACCACCTATGACTGAGTACATGTGATAATTGTCTTTCTATGTCTGGGTTACCTCACTCAAAATAATGTTTTCTAGTTCCATCCATTTTCCTGCAAAATTCAAGCTGTC
>JAQHUG010000066.1:1563598-1579388 GCA_028555095.1 Dicrostonyx torquatus
TATTCTTTTCTGTTTGGATGGAATATTCTATAGATGTCTGTTAAGTCCATTTGAGTCATAACATCTGTTAGATCTCTTATTTCTCTGTTCATTTTTTGTCTGGTTGACCTGTCCAGTGGTGAGAGGGGAGTGTTGAAGTCTCCCACTATTAGTATGGGGTTTAATATATGATTTAAGCTTTAGAAGTGTTTCTGTGACATATGAGGGTGCCCTTGTATTTGTGGCATAGATGTTCAGTATTGAAATTTCCTCTTGATGGAATTTTTCTGTGACTAATATGAAATGTCCTTCTTTGTCTTTTTTGACTGAATTTAGCTCAAAGTCTATTTTGTTAGATATCAGGATAGCTACACCTGCTTGTTTCTTAGGTACATTTGGCATATTTTTACCCAACCTTTTACCCTGAGACGATGTCTGTCTTTGAGGTTGAGATGCGTTTCTTGAGCAATACATTTTCTTAACTGCTATCTCTTCAAGCCCTAACTTCTTCACTCTTACTCAGAAGTTGTAGTTTATATGTGAATTTTAAAAGTTTACTTGACATAATATATATTCAAAGTGTAGAGTGTGATGTTTTGATTCAAGATAGACATTGTATCAAATTAGGATAGGTAATTTAGCATATCAGTCACATTTCTTTGTGTTGCAAATATTCAAAATCATTCCTTCTATAGCTTTTGGAAATATATAATAACTGCTAACTATAGTCACTTAACTAACTAGTCCTAGTGCTACTGAACCCTAGATTTTATTCTTCTTAACTGAATTTTGTAAACAATTACCATCTACCCATAAATAGTTCTGAGAGTCTAACTTAAAAAGTGAGGATTTACTAAACATATTGATTAATTTGGCTTATTATAGTGAATGTTTTGTATACATACACACACATATAATGTTTTGAGTTGATAATAAATGAATTATAAACTTGTACTTGTTATTCACTTTGAGGTCCTCTTAATATCACATATAGCAAATTTATTATCATTACATACCTTAAATTTTATAAAGCCCTTTAGGATTTTGCTTTTAGCACAATGTTAGCCACATTAAACTGTGTCCTAAAATATTATTTAATTTGCTTCCTATTGTCAAAGCATTTCAAATGTGTCAGTTATTTTTTAAAGATTTTCATAAAACATTTAGAAAATAACAGAACCATAATTTGGGGGTGAATATTGAAGGTGTTTTATACTAGATATATTTCTATATGGATTTCTTCCAAAAATAGATTTCAATGATATATACCTTCAAAGCAAGTTGGCATGCATCAGAAACTGGTATGAAGATGGAAAGGGGACAAATAACATTGGTCCCTGTCCTGATTAACCTTCTTTGTCACCTTGACACAGCCTAGATCAAAGCCTCAACTGGGGAACTGGCCAGATCAAGTTGGTCTGTGGGCACTCTGTGAGGGATTGTCTTGTTTATTCACTGATTTAGAAGGGCCAGCCCACTGTGGGTGACATCATTTCTCAGACATTCCTGGGATATATAACAAAGCTAGCTAAGCATGAGTGAGCCTTCCCAGAGGGCAAGTCAGCAGGCAGTGGAGTTCCTCCAGGGTCCCTCCCCAGCAGGCTTCTGCTTTGAGCTCCTGCCCCATCTCTAAATGATATATTCTACCCTGGAAGCATATCCACCCCCCCAAAAAAAAGTTTTCTCCCCAGGCTGCTTTTAATCAACAAAGTACTTTGTTGTTGTTGTTGTTTGTTTGTTTGTTTGTTTTATCACAGCAGCAGAATGAATCTTGCATGGGTTTGTAGAATCAGTATTGAAGTTAATACAAAGAATACCTAGGAAGTGGTTGTAGTCTTTGCTCTCACATTTGTGCAACCTCCTGTCTCCTTAGGTGCCCAGTTCTCTTTCTTTAAGCAATGATGAGTTAGTTCTCTTTCATCCAAATTATGTGTTTGTATCTGGTCCATCCCTGTTGTCGCCTCCTTTCCTCCTCCCCATCCATTGATTCTCCTCCTCTTCCTAAGTATTTCCTCTGCTTTCAATTCCTTTTCAAGGAAAAACATATATTATTTGTCTCCCCGGGCCTAGAGTAACATTTAACTTATCAGGAAGAGGCCCAAATTAATCTATTTTCCTGGAAATTGTGTAATTTTGTTTTTTTTTTAATTATTGGATAATTGTTGCAAGGGAGGGCCCACTGTTTGTTCCAGCCACCTGGCTAGCTTACACCCGAAATAACCACACAGAAACTGTATTAATTAAAACACTGTTTGACTGTTAGCTCTAACTTCTTATTGGCTCTTTTTTTTTTAAAGATTTATTTATTTATTGTGTATACAGTGTTCAGCCTCCTTGTATGCCTGCAGGCCAGAAGAGGGTTCCAGATCTCATTATAGTTGGCTGGGAATTGAACTCAGGACCTCCAAAAGATCAGCCAGTGCTCTTAAACTCTGAGCCATCTCTCCAGCTCTTATTGGCTAACTCTTACATATTGGTTTATGCAATTTCTGTCAATCTGTGTATCACCCAAGTTTGTGGCCTACTAGAAAAGTTTCACCACATCTACTTCCAGCCATGGTGTCTCTCTGACTCTGCTTTCTTCCTCCCAGAATTCAGTTCTGCCTTCTCCTCCTACCTAAATTCTGCCCTATCAACTGCTAGGCCAAGGCAGTTTCTTTATTCATTAACCAATGAAAGCAACACACAGACAGAAGGAACTCCCACACCAAATAATGTTTATCTAGGTCACATTTTCTCTATCCACTCAGTTTATTATAATTTATTATAATCCTGGGCCTGAATTCTCATCTATTCATCTGTTGATGTATTTATGTGAAAACCAAAAAGGATTTATATTTATAAATCAGGGTTGTTATGCAGGCTTGTATCTTCTTATTTTCAAAATCCTTTGCAATTAGGTATATTTCAGATCTCAAGGTCACTCACAGTTGTCATCTGCCCTCCACATGCAATACCGTGACACTCATGTACTCACACACATGCACATGTACTCAGGAATGCATACATATTCATGCATACATGTGTGCACAAAATAAATGAATGTAATTTTAAAAGCAATACTGTTCAGAAATACAATAGTTCCAGCAAGGCTTAAGAGAGAACTCCATAATCGTGACATTAATATTTTTTTAATAAAGCATATGAATAGTCACATAAAATCTTTAGGCAGAAATCTCATCTCCATTTCTGGTTTTGATGAAGAATGATTTAGGGGGAAAAAAGCTGGTTGAGAGCTTGTGGTATTTTATAGCTACAAAAAGAGGAGTAGACCAGTGTACTAATTAGAGGGGGTGGGAGGGCAACGTGTGAAACAAAAGATAACAAGCTGTGGTTATGGCTTCAAGAACATTGAGAATTATTAGCTATCTCATCCAATTGAGATTGGAGGAAAATTCGTTGGTTTTTTTAAGCGTTTCATTTGGAAATGAGCAAGACTGACATGATTGTACCTCTTGGAACCCAAGGTACCAAGGTACCAGTCAGAGTTAGTTTAATACAAGAGCCTTGAGAGGAGAATGGGTAGATGAAGAACGACTTGAATGTCCAATGGGAAAGTCCCAACACTGTCAAGATTTATAAAATATTTTTGACTAAATGATGTGAAAAATGGCTAACCTCTAATTATTTTCATTAGTGACTTGGGAGTTGGAGAGTATCACCTCCAAAGATTTTGAAAAGACCACTCAGGATCATGCAGAAGAAACTGGCTTTATTGTCAGAAAAGGGTTGAAGAACACAGAAATGGAACAGAAATCAGATTGACTGTCTGAAGTTACTGTCTTTTTAAGAGTGAAGTGGAGAAGGCTTAGCCTGCTGCCTGGTGGCTTCCTTTATGTTAATCTCAGTGTAGCTTTCTCCAGTCTCCCTTGTCCTGCACAGCCTCCAACTGTGGGCTGTGTTTATAATCAGGATCTATAGTTACAGAAAGGGCAGGAAGGAAAATTACTCTCCAGAAACACAGACTGAAAGCTCCAGGTTGATCAACAAGGAAGCAGAATTGTGCAGAAAAGAAAACTCGATTTCATTTTTTAAAAGGTTATTTTTTTATTCTTCAAAGCTTTATAGTTTATATATGTGTGTGTGTGTGTCTGTGTATATTTCATACAGACAGTTTAGTTTCTAAATATTACCCAGTATAAAATACTGTTCTATGTTTACTTAGTTCTTATGATACATAGCCCTCATAAAAAGTGATATTGACTCATAGAAGAATTATAGTTGGAACATTGAAAGATTTAAATTTTGTTTCTGTATGGTATAATACTAATTAGGTTCTCATCAAAAGTAAGCATTATATTTGAAAATCTAAGTACAGCAGAGGAGTCATAATAATGTAATAATCAGAAGTATTAAATGTGTTTTTTAAAGTTCTTTAGGGTCCTGGAATGTAGCTTAGTTGGTGGAGTGATTGCTTAGTGTTCACAAAGCCCTGAGCACGATATCCAGCTTCCCCCAGTCTAGGAGTGTGATATGCCTGTAATCACAGCACTCGGAGGTGGAGGCTGGAGGATGAGAAGTTCAAGGTAATCCTTGTTACACAGAAAGTTAGAGGTTAGTCTGGACTATATGAGGCCATGTTAAGAAAAAGAAGGAAAGACAATAATATACTTTAGGAGATAAGTTCATACTTGAATTTCCCATGGTATTTAATTATTCTTCTCAATGTTGCATGTGTTCTTACGTTCATTTCCTTTCCTTTCTTTTAGGTCTCTTTTATTCAAAACCTTGTATTTTGTGTCGAAAGAGTTTACCGTGTTCCTGACTTTGGTGTCTGGGAAAGAGGAAGCAAATACAATAATGGCAGCACAGAACTACACTCGAGGTATTTCCCCAGTTTCGAGGGCAATTTTAGTGTTGTTTAAGTGTATTGATTTGAATATGAAACTAAAACTTCAAAGCATTAAATTGGATCGCTTGTTAATTCTAGTACAGCTTGTATTCCTGTCCGTAATCCAAATAGGATTTACTTACAATAAAAGCAATGTTCTTGGCATCATAGACAGATGTCTGAAAGGAGCAAGGCCTGTCTTCCACTCCTCACCCACAGTTCAGCCCTTTCTTTAACCCACAGCTTGGCCTTTCTGGTAAACCATGTTGTATCTTTTCCTTTGCAATTACATTATTTGAGTTATCAAATATATTATGTCCAAGCACTAGCGGTATATGCAGTGCATGTGAGACTCCGTTCCATGTTAGAGATCATTGTTACCCGAGGCACGGACTCTCATACTTTCCAATATAGCCTGACTGCCATCGCATATTGATCTGTAACTTGTGTTCGAATAAAGCAACAATATCTGATGACCGAGGTTGGTAATTTATAAATTCTCTGTTGCATTGTTGTTGAAGAAATAGCTTTAATAACTGATGAGACATTTTATTTATCCTAACTAAATGCTCTGGAGCTTATCTTTTGACTGATTAAAAAACAATACAATTCCATGGGCTCTACTTTTTCTGAAAGGTGGTACACTAACAAATTTAAGCAAAGGTCATTCATCACTAGCAAGAAGTTTGAACTGTTGACACTGATGAAGAATAGAAACAAGGCTGGACAATAGTGGTTAAGACCCTACATCTTTGGGGCTGGAAAGATGACTCAGCAGTTAAGAGCATGTGCTGGTCTTTCATCGAGGACCAGAGTCTCACTCTCAGTCTCCATTGTCTGGTAGCTCAAATCGCCCTGTAATTGCAGCTCCAGGCAATCTATGTCTTCTAAAGCCACCTCATGTGCACATGCCCGCAAATAGGCACACATATATGCATAACTTAAAATAGTAAAATTAATCTTTTTAGAAAAATATTTACAACTCTGTATGTTTTGATCAATGACTAATCTATGATGAATTAAGCTAATGTAATATACTTATTTTAAAGCTACCTCCAGATCCATGCTCTGTAAACTTAAATAAGTTGTATAATTGTCATACGGCTCTTTTACATCTTTAAAATGAGACTAATGGTAGCTACTCTATAGGGTTGCTACAATAATTTAAATACACTATGTATTTTAAATACCTGTCGTTAGTGAGAACTAGAATACTGATACATCACTTATTTAAGAACCTTTCAGTACAAAAGACTGAAATAAAAGGGACTGCCAAATTAATTCTCATAAACTGGTATATTGACCATTCTGTATAGATTTTTATCATATGAAGCATTTTTCCATGTAGAGCAGAATAGCAGCAATCATTGAATTTAGTGAAGTAGAGAAATTTTGTGAGAAAGCTTCGTTTAGACATTATGTCCTATGACTACTAAACAAGTCTAATGTGTTTTATTTTTGCTATCTTGTAAATTATATCCTCAATATTCAGACAGCAGTTAAAATGCATGAGAAAAAAATTGATCTGTAGACACAGTGTTATTTAAAACTTTTTAAATACTTTTGCCCCTTCCTTGCTTTTTGGTAACTACTTAATTAGATGCTATTATGATTCTACTATACTATTTTCATCCTAAAATATTTGAACTAAATTTTTTCCATGTGCAGAAGCTATCAGAAACTCAGAAAGAATTCTTAGTTAAAAGTCTTATTAAAAATGAACATCTTAGCCAGGCATGGTGGTGCACACATGCTTTTAATTCCAGCACTTGGGAAGCAGGGGCAGACGGGTCTCGGTTGCACAGAGAAACCCTGTCTCAAAAGAACAAACAAATAATAATAATAAATACAACATAAAATAATAAAAACAAAAGTGACCATCTTGAGATGTCAGTGATGAACACACAGAAACGTCCAGTGGTTTTTCTTACAACTCAGGTGCCAGATTTTCATTCAAGGATTAGAAATCTTTCTGTGATTTTTTTCTTTGCTATTCTTTCCATGAAAAATTATTTTAACTGTAGCTGGCCAGCTAATGAGGTAATTAGGTTTGCCATTGAGTTTGGATGATAGGTTTCATGCATTTAATATTACTCTTATTATTTATTTTATAAGAATTTATAATCTTCCCAGAGAATTTTGTTTTTTCATAGACACCCTCCATCTCTGAGCTATTCTGAACTATTATCCATATATGCCTGTTTTAGGTGTCTCATCTCCGATGCCAAAAGAATTTATTTTCTAACAATAAGGAAACTGTGTTCCATTGTGTTCATGGACACAGTAATGGTATTAATGATAGGTAACCAGCTTTCTGTACTGTATAGTAGAATATAGAGCTAATTCCACCTAGGGATCAAGTCATGACCCTTCATTGATTTCTATAACAGGATACCTACATATGGTGTGGGCCTATTTGTATCTGTTTACTACCACAGAATTCAAAAGGCCTTCTGTATCCTTAAGCTTTTCTCTTAATTCACCCTGCTTTGAATTAATCTATATGGGTGCTCTTCTAAATGGGGCTACTTCTAGACAGACCTATCATAGATTGAACAGACCATAAGTAGAAAATGTTTAGTATATTTACTCTACTAAACATCATAGTTTTGCATTATATAGTATACCAAGGATTATCAGCTGTTTATCCTCATAATGACATGGCTGACTGGGAGCTGTTTAGAATGTAGTTGTATTTCTAACCTGAGAAAAGATAAAAGTTTAAAATGTGTTTTCTGCTTAATTGCTATTACATCACTGTATAATACAAATACTAGTGTCTTAGTCACCGTTATCTTGCTGTGAAGAGACAGCTTGACCAAGGCAATTATTGTAAAAGAAAACATTTAATTGAGGACTTGCTTACAGTTTCAGAGGTGAGTCCATTATCATCTGGGCAGGAAGCAGAAAGGCTGTGGAGCAGTGACTGAGAGCATTATATACTGATCTGCAGGTTGCAGATGGCTCTGTGTGTGTGTGTGTGTGTGTGTGTGTGTGCTGGCTTAGGCTTTTGAAGTCGCAAAACCCAATCTCAGTGACACATCTCCTGCTATAAGGTCATACCTCATAAGGCTTCCCAAACTGTATGGTGGTTAAGCATTCAAATATATGAGTGCTCAATCTCATTAAGCCATTCTCATTCAAACCACCACAACTAGTTGAGTCAACAGGACTCTTTAGTCATTTACCCAAATCCTGTTTGTCGGGTAGGGCTTCAGAATAAGCATCTATCACTGGGGTTAGGAAGATGGCTCCTTTGGTAAAGTGCTTGCCTTAGAAAATTGAGGACCTGTTTTGATAACCAGGTCTCATGTTAAAATGCAGAGTGGGTGGTGTACTGGGGAAGCAAAGACAAGTAGATCTTAGGGGCTTGCTGGTCAACTGGACACTCCAACTAGACAAGGCCCAGGCCAGTGAGTGCCTGTCTTGGAGGAAAAAAAAATATATTGTTCTAAACTCATGATCACTGCGATTCTCTTGAATCAGGCATCTGTCTGTGTGTAGCAGTGCTTGCGGTATGTGTACTCTCCTTACTTTTTGGAGTCTTTGCCGTTCCTGTGTCTATGCTTTACAGATCTCTGTAGCAGAAGTTGGAGTGGGGGATGGGGAATCTGACTGCTGAAGCTTTGGCTCTTCCTTCTCTTGGCACACTAAGCTGCACTTTGTATGGAGAGGGCTTCGGTCCCTGCGCCACTGACAAACTCATTTCTGGTGTTCTGAGACTACTCTGCAGTCCCCCTTTTTACATCTATGCTTATCAATTCTTTAATAATTGCAGTCTGTGGTATTAAAGAGTTATCGAATATGTATTTCAATCCTACAGAGAGCCTCAGCCCCTATTGTAAAGAGAAAAAGTAAAGTTTGGAGGGGTGTATAATTTTCTCCCTTAAATTATGCTCATTGTAAATGATAGAATCAGAACTAGATTCCAGGTCAAGAATATTAGGGTGAAAAATAAACCCTCTACACTGTGGTTACAAGGTTATCTTTAGTTCTTGACATTTATCTCTATAGTCTATCCTTACTTATTTCTTAGATAAGCCCCAGATTGGTGTTTTTCAACCGTACTCTTCATCCCTTTGTCTGAACTCCATCAAGTACAGCCCCACCCTTCCCAGAGCTTCAGTAGAAGGTGCAATTAAATTGCTCCAAATTTACCACTTCTCTTAAATGTCTCCTGAGTCATCTCATTTGCTGGGCACATGCTTTTTCTGCTGATTTGGCTTTTTCTGAGTCTAAACTTCTTCCAGTGTCTCCCAGGACACCTGGACGCCACCAGACCATGTTCCTCCTCGCTATCCTGTTCATTCTCTGAGGCCTGTATTAATGCTCCAATAGCACTTTGGTTCTATTCATAGCAGTATCAGTTCTCAACTCTGCTTATAGATCCAACTAATCTCAAATTGCCTCTGTTGCTGCATTTAAGCCTAGACTCCTTTTCTTGGTGAAAAGTCAAGTTTTACTGATAAAGCATCCATTGAACCCTAACCCTAGCCTTAAGGGAGAATTTTCCACCACCGACTCCTAAATAGACTCTTGCATGTATAGCCACGTGCAAACCAATAGGTAGATATGGATTTTACTTCATACCATGTACAGAAATAAACTTGATGTAGCTCAAAGATTGTATATCATCCCCTTGCTTCCTTAGTAACTCTTGTGTTTGAAATTAAAGATGACATTAGAAGTAAAAGAATTAAAATTCGATTTAGTTTTAAAAGTTTTATATTCTGCTCTCCTTGTTTTCTAGTAAAGAAAAAATATTAAATTAGTAGTTTGATTTCTTTAGTGACCATTTTATTCCTATGGCATTCATTAGTTAAGTTAACTAATTGGTGGGTTTTTATTTTATTTATTTATTTATTTTGAAACAGAATCTCACTAAGTAGCTCTGGCCTCGAACTCATAGTGATCCACTAGCATCTGTCTCCCAAGTGCTGGGATTAAAGGGGTGTACCACCATGCCTGGCTTACTTAGTACCTCTTAAGTAACTTTTTGTTTTCTAATTTGACAACTATAAGCATCTCTCTATTATTCTGCTTCATTTTATGCATTTTTCACATGGAGCCATTTGTAAACAACAGTTGGATTTGCAATACTGTAAAGTCCTTGTCCTATAAATATGATTGAACAGCTCAGGGAGCTAAGGCCAAGTGGTCTAAGCAGAAGTTTGTGAGCCTGGTTTCATGCCTGGTCATGTGTAGGTTTCTTGGTATCTTAATAATTACCTAGCATTAATTTTATCATCTTCTCTAGAAATTGTTTGTTTTTTATTACAAATTATTTTACTACAAGCTATATTCTAAGTAATTATTTCTGTATTTTAGCTTTCTTAAATAAATGCTTGAACAAAACCTGTGATATCACCTTGCAGAGATCTTATCAGCATATGTTCTATTGAACAGTCACTTGATATAGTCAACAACTAATAACTGGATCATGAATTCCTTGTGTCATTGAAGTATTTCTTAATTCTTCCAACAACATATATTTGTCAGTTAAATGTAAGATCACAATAGAAATAAGTTGCTGTTGCCAGAGATTTAAATAACTAGTGAACAACAAATTGGTGTGTTTGTCAATTTATAGCATGTCTAATTACTTATTTAATTATATTTGGAAAGAAGATTAAAATATACATAAGCAGTAAATGTGTATTTTAATTAAGATAACAGTGTTTACTTCTTTTGTAAAATCATTTACAAATCGTTTTATAGCCATTTAGTAGCCCCTCCTCCCCAGCCCCACTCCCTATTCTATGTTTACAAATAGTTCAGCTGCTAGACTCAAATGGTCCTCTTGATTCTGATTCAGCGTCCTGAGTATTTGGGACCCACACTAAGCAAAACAAAGTTGATGTTTCTAATACCAGCACAGGGACAAATGGATTAGCAGTTCAAGATCATGGCTACATAGTGAATTTGAGGCTAGTTTGGGCTACATATGACCCTGACTCAAAAAAAAAAAAAAAAAGATAAAATATTCCCCTCTCCACCAAAATAAGACTTACTACAAAGCTACAGTAATTTAAGATCGTGTGATTTGTCAATACAGATAGACATAGAGATCAATAGAATTAACAGCCCAGAAGTAAATCTATTCGTATATGGTCAATCCGTTTTGATAGTACAATGACCCAATTAAGAATAGTCTTTTCAATATGGAATCATGGGAAAAATGGATAGCCACATGCAAACCAATAGGTAGATATGGATTTTACTTCATACCATGTACAGAAATAAACTTGATGTAGCTCAAAGATTGCATATAATATGGAGAACTATATCTGGCCAGGAATAAGTTAAGCACAGCAGTTGTGACCTAGGATTAGGTGATGGTTTCTAGGATCTGATGCCTGGAGCACAAGCATCGGAAAAGGAAACTGCATCATACAGGTTTTTGTGTGACATGAAATTTGGCTCAATGCATAGTATAGGCTATTGTATACTTAGTTATTATATGTGTATCATGGTTACATGGTTAGGTTTTGTCCAGAAATTTGCAAACCCTTCTAGAATACATGTATAAACTTGCATTTCCAACAACAGTGATGATGTGGTATGTCTCTATCTTTGTCTCGTCAGTAGTTTTTATTTTAGCCAGTCTAGCTGTTTTATAATGATGCCTAATTCTGATTTTATATGGCTTTCCCATTGGCTGATAATGTTGAACATCTTTTCATGTGTTTATTTCTGGTTTATATATCCTTTTTGGCAAAAATATTTCTCTATATTTTTGTCAGTGTTCTAGTTAGATTTTTTTTTACTGAGTTTTGAAAGTTCTTTTTTATGATCTATATACCAGTGTTCATTGATCTGTTGGTGTCATGGGGACTCAACCTAGGTCCTCATGCTCATTAGGCAAGTGCTCTGCCCTGTGTTATAGCCACATCATCTCATCCTATCTTTAAAAAATTAAAAATTATTTTATGTATATGTGTATGTGTCTGAGTACCACATGCACACAGGAGCCTTCAAAGGTCAGAAAAGGCATTGGATCCCCTAGAACTGAGTTACAGATGGTTGGTGCTGCCATGTGTGCGCTAGGAACTGAACTTACTGTAAGACTGCTGAGTCATCTCTCCATCCTGCTCATTCTAATAGTAATACATTACTTTACTTTTGTAAAGGGAAAGTTTTTCATCCCAACAAAGACCAGTTCATCAATTATTAATTTTATGCTTTATGCTTTTGATGTGGTGTTTGATAGCTCTTTGATCCTGAAGATTTTCTCCACACATAGTTTTAAATTCATGATCTGTTTTCAGGTAATTTGCTATAAAGTGTGAAAATTGATATTGGGAAAGTTTCTTCTTCTTTATTTGCCTGTCTGGATATTGAACTCCATTTGCTATAGACTGTCTTCACTGAAACATTTTTCTCACTCTTAAGAATGAAATGGGGCAGTGGAGCTCAGTAGATCACTTATCTCCCATGCTTAAAGCCTGGAGTTTGAACACTAGCGTGAAAAAATAAATTCAATTAGTAATTAATTGACATGCGCATACACCTGGCAGGATGGCACAGCAAGTAAAAATGCTTCTCATGCAACTTGAACAACTCAATTCACTCCCTGGAATCTACAATATAAAGTTATTCTTTTCCCATCACACATGTACCATGGCACACAGTACATATGTCCACATGTATGTATACACACATATACATGTATAGATAATAATTATTATCAATAATTTTAAATGGACATGCATATCAAATCTACTGCTGAGTTGTGTGTCTGTCATCTATCAGTACTATGTGGACTTCAATACAATTATACAGTAGTATAATAAATTTTGAAATGCAATAGACTACTTCCTTCACTTTATTCTTTGATTTTGCAGTTATTTACATTAATATATTTATATATTTATATTCTCCATATAAATACAGAGTAATCTTGTTTGTAGCTACAAAAGTCTTGTTGGGATTTTGCTGAGCTTTGACATCTCTTTTTATAGACTTCTTATATAGTCATGCCATTTGGAAATTGAATATTAGCTGTGGGATTTCTTTAGATCAAATTTCATTTTTAGCTATTGAGAACTTTTCTTATGAACATACATTGAGTTTTTATAGATGCCTTTTTATCCATTGGTTGATATAACCATATGGTTATAATCATATGGTTATGATATAACTCTATAGAGTGCTGACATGATAGATTACATTGATTGACCTTTTTATTATTAAACAAGGCGGTATCCCTGGAGTAATTCTCACTTAGTTATAATGAAAGTTCATTTAATACCCTGTCGAATGTTGTTGAGGATTTTAATGACTATGTTCAAGAGAGGTGTATAGGATATAGACTTTATTTTGTATCTTATGTATATCTTTTGGTGTCATGGTATTGTTTTCTTCATAACATGAATTCTACATGGGAGAATGGTATTCTATTATTCATTTTAAATATTGGTATAAATCTAATGAAATCCTATAGTCCTCAAAATTTTGTCTTGACCTTTTTTTCTCTACTTAAATTATAATTACGTCATTTTACACCATGCAACACTCTTTGTACCATCTCTTTAAAATTTGTGGCCTCTTTTTCTTGAATTACTATTATTGCATACATAAATGAATATATATTTCACACACACATACATATAATCTACTGGGTCTGCTCAGTGTTGCTTGTATGTATCTTATTTTAGTACTGACTACTAGGAATAGTAACCATTTAGGGGGCCCCTCCTCAGGGAAGATGAATTCTTCTCTCAACAGTTGTTAATTGCCTGTCATTCATTTAAGGTGGACTCTTAGGAAGTTTCCCCTGTGTTGACATGTCAGTTGGCATTGCCATTGTTCAGATTTTGTTTAAGCAGCCATATTGTTGAAATTTCATGGGTGTAGCTTTCCTGTCATATCTGTAGGACATAGACCACAGTAGGCTTCTTGGTCCTCTGGTTCTTATGATATTTCTTCTCTCTTTCCCACAATGGTCCCCGAGTCTTTGGTGTAGGAGTTCTGTTGTGGATGTATTAACTGGGGCTAGACACTCCATGGTCAGTTGCTGTCTGTATTTTGACTGGTTGTGGCGTTCTGTCATGGTTTCCAGTCATGGTTTCCATCTGCTCGAAAAAGGAAGTTTCTCTGATGAAGGCTAAGACCTACACTATCTGTGGGTATAAGGGTATGTATGTGGAATGCTGTTAGGGAAGCAGCCATGGCATTAGGTTCTGCTCTCTTAAGACCCAGGATCTCACTAGGTTGGCTAGATGTCTTTCCTCCTGATCAGGCTTTAAGTCGTATTAGATAACTGTTGGTTACTCCCGAAACATAAATGCCACGATTGTATCTTGAAGGATACCATGCCCTGCTAATCATTGTTGTGATTCATAGGGGTCACCGCAGGACAGGACTATTGATTGCTTTCTTCTGTTGGCGGCTTGCATAGACTTTCTAATGCTGTGAAAGCTGGTCCTCAAGAAGAAAGTTCTGTGGTCAGGTCAAGCTTGAGTCCCCCAAGTCCTGTGTCCAAAGTTGGTGATGTTTTTAGCTACACAGTCCTACCCTCGATTTCTGGGAGGCAACGAAAGGCAACAGCAATAGCCTACATTGTTATTATTTAGGGGTTCTCTTGGATCCCCCTAGCAAACTCTAAAGGAGGTTTCTCGTGATTGGTGCTGGGATTTTTGATAATCTGTGGCTCTTGGGGGAGGCATTATTTTCCAAAATGAAATAACCATAACTTCACACACACACACACACACACACACACACACACACACACACACATATATATATATATATAAACTTAGACATATTATATGTTATTTTAGACTAGTATAAAGTAATGTAATTCCCTGTGGTTGTTTCAAACATCCTTAGTGTTATTTTTCCTCCTTCTTCATATTTACTCTCCCTAACCTCCCATTATAGAGCTATTTAATTTATTGATTTCATATTGAGAAAATAGTGGTAGTTTGTGTTTTCTTGCTTTTATGGTGACTATGGAGTTTCTAAATTACAGATTTATGCATGTAGAGTATTTTTATTATCCATTTGATATCTGTAGTGTCTCTGGTGTTTGATACTGGTCACTGTGTCTTTCATTTTGTTTTTTTGCTAGTCTTTCTAGATATTTGTCAGTTTTAGTTAGTGATGCTTTTTTAAAAATCAGCTCAGTATTTCATAGCTTTTCTGATTTTTTTTTGGTCTTGAATTTCATTGATTTCTGTTCTTGATATCATTTGGGTTTGATTTGCTCTTTTTCTGGTGAAGGCTTACCTAAGGTAAAGGTTTAGATAATTGATTTGAATCTCTTCTAAATACATGCTATAAAATTTCTCTCCCGATTTTACTTTAGCTTTTCCATATATGTTTTGACTTCTCATATGTTGGCTGTATCCATTGTTCTGTTTATTTCATGGGAGACGTCCTCTCTGAGCCCTGTGCCTATTGCAAGGGTGTGCCTTTTTAGACCTGCTATGAGAGAACAGTCAGATTCTGTTATTTTTCTGCTACCAACGTCACTCTCATTCCACTCTTAACAGAGAATACAATATGACTTAAGCCATTTTTATTTTTGAGGCTTCCACTTATGGCCAGTGTATAGTCTATGTTGGTGTGTATTAGCATATCCTTTTAAAAGATGTATATTTGGGGCCAATGTGATGATTCAATGGGTAAAAGCTTGCTTTGAAAGCCTCACAACCTGAATTTGATCTTAAACCCACATAAGGGTATGTAGAGAGAAACAACTTAAGAAGTTGTCCTCTGGCCTCCACGCATACACCGTGATACACACACATTATACGTACGTGTAAGCAACAATAATAATAGAGTAGACTGAAATAAAACTTTTAAGTTTTTGTGTTTTGCCTTATATTGATCATTCTGAAAGCCAATTCCCAGTGGTAGTGACATTAAGTCCTCCTACATCCCAGTTCCCAGTGGTAGCTGCATTTAGTCCTCCTGTATCCCAGTTCCCAGTGGTAGCTGCATTTAGTCCTCCTGTATCCCAGTTCCCAGTGG